>JAEIFU010001508.1:0-66614 GCA_018904235.1 Lordiphosa stackelbergi | reverse complement strand
TCCCAATAAATTTGGATACCATTTGGCGAAGTTATGTGCGCATTTTCTGAGTACACATCGACAATATAGTATTTTTTTTTCAGTATGTCAACATATTTATGTTTGCTTTAACTTAAGTGCCCCTAAAAGTAAACTCAGTTTTGATTGGCGCCAGATTCAAATAATATTTTTAAATACTTAAAAAGCAAATATATATAAACTTCCATGTTTCACAATTTTTGGGCAAATATTAACGGTCGCCGAATACTGTTATCTAGCATAAAGATAAAGTGAGCTATAGTAAGAATGTAAGTGGCTATTATTATTTGTTAATGAGCTGAAATTCGCTTATAAAAAGGAGCAGTGCTTAGCAAGAACCGCGCAAAGGCAGGCACGGTTAAGGCTTTTGAAAAGCTGATTGCTCTCATGGCGCAAGCTCGGCCATCGGCGTGAATAGCGAAATGCCCCGGCCCGCGGGCCAGTCGTGGGAATATCTGGTCAAATGCAGAGAATTTAGCTGTGGGTTCTATATGAAAATAAAACCGTTTAATACCTAAGAAATTACTTTTCAAGCCCACAAATAAGGCCCAATGATAACTGCATAACCATGATTGTAATAATACAGAACCGCGATAAAATACCATGGATGACCAATGATGAAGAATATAAAAACCACTATAACAGGATGGACGAACCATTTAATACCAAACAAGAACCAAAGAGGACCACGCCAAGTAAAAATGAGAAGAAAGTGACATCATCTTGCACTAAAGCAGTAATGCATAGCCCGCTTGGGCATCGACCCGTTATTCTGTCTAAAAATCAATGCGCAATAAAATACTCGGTGGACTCAGCGCATAATAAATTGCCTCCTTTTGAGGCGAGGACCCGCACAAGCTGACGTCGCAACAAGTGTAATTAGCTCGCTTTGAAGAGAGTTAAAACAACTGAGTCCAAGCGTGTCGACGTCAGCCCGCATAAGCAGACAGCGCATTAAGTGCAATGTGGGCGACTTTGACTCGCTTATAAGGGTGGTTTTTGCTGTTTGTACAAAATAGCTTAATTTGGCTCAATAGGTAACATTATTGGAGAGCGTTAATCTTGGCCCAGAAATCGTGAAACATGAAAGTTTATATATATTTGCATTTTAAGTATTTAAAAAAGATTATTTGAATCTGGCGCCAATCAAAACTGAGTTTACTTTTAGGGGCACTTATGTTAAAGCAAACATAAATATGTTGGCATACTAAAAAAAAATACTAGATTGTCGATGTGTACTCAGAAAAACGCGCATAACTTCGACAAACGGTATCCAAATTCATTGGGACAACAACCGTTCAACGGAGAATTAAATGGGCTTTTATAATAAAATTTAAGAAAAAATTGCATAGAATAAAATAGTTAAACCAGTGATGGCCAAAGTACAAATTTCTCAAAAAAAAAGTTGAAAATGCCAGATCTGTAAGCCGCATTTCTTAGCCATCGCGTTAAATTAGTCAAACCATTGATTAAATTGTACTAGATTCCTCTCGTCGCTATCGGAATTGATAAGGTTATGAACAAATCGGACAGTTCATTCTTGAAGTTTATAAACGCGAGTACACAGAGAAAAAGCAGATTCAATTCATTTTAATATTTAAATAAAAGATTGTTTTATAATGATTTAAATAAAATATCTAGCCTATTGGGTGCTTAAGAAGTTGTCACTGTCAACTGAGAAGATACTCAATATACATAGGCAGCGACTTTTTATTTTATTTTTGCTTTGATTTTGGAACACATACTGTGAAATGGAATTGCGATTATATCATATGAAAACTTCAAACTGAACCTTTATTTTATTTTTATTATTTTTTTTGATATCAATATCTAATTATCTATCGAAATTTATGACCATAAAATTTAAAATTTGAACCAGTGTGCAATGCTAATGTCATTGCCATTTTGGTTGCATACTTTTGAGCGTCAATCAGTGTTAAGACACATTTCACAATTAGCCAAAATGTATGTCAACTTTTAATTCCCTCAAAGCTTCAAAGTCAATTTATGCAACAAAAAAGCAAAACCAAATTCTAGTTGCAATTTGCAGCAAACAAATTAATTCGCAGCTGGCAATTGAATGCTTAATGCATTTTCCTAACACTGGAAAATGATTTATGCATGTAGCGACCGGCAGCAGCAGCGGCTAACATTAAAATCGAATCAATCGTTGTACAATTGCCAATTACAAGCCAGCTTCAATGCGGCAGCAGGGGACAACAACAATGGCAGGGAGCGAGGAGTATGGTCGAGTGCCTGCCCTGGGTGTATTGGAAACATATTTGCCGGCGCTATCTAAATCAATATCTAAATTGCTAAGCATTTTGTCGTTGCGACTTGAAAGGTTCCCGCTACTCCCTCTACGTCTGTCTCTGTCTCTCTTTCTTGCTTTCTCTCCTGGTTCATCGATAAAGTCGCCTGCCATTTTCCGCTTGTTAGGCGATAATATCACTACTCTGAAAGAGGAGTAGCAGGGTGGGTGGGTGGGTGTTGGGTATTTGCCATTTTTGGACTTTGAAAATGAAATGAAAAATGTCCGGGCAGAGCAAAACTCCAGCAAGTTTATGCTGAAGGATGCAAAACGGAAAAAGGCTTTAGCAGTATAAAAATACCTATATATGTACATTGGATTCATTTATGTAGAAATTTAACTGTATTTAACTTTCAATCAGAGAAGATTCACTGGCTATAACTATTGAGAGAAAATGAGTACATTTGCAATTTTGACCGCAATTTCAGCATTTTTCATATAATTTAAAATCAACAATACAAAAAATCAGGGAAATTAAGGCTCAACAGAGGCTGAGAATAGTTGAAACAGCTGAGCAGTTTTTAGCAAGCTGAATCTATCTGAAAACAAGCATAAGTGAACGGAACGGAATTTTATTTAAAAATTTATCCACTACCTTCTGTTGTAGTAAAAAGTTCAGGGGATAGATATCAGGGGTCGGCACAAAACACAATGACATTTTGTCATTGCGTATGCGACACGAAGTTTATTTTGCTCGGCGGCATTGTGAGCGGTGCGCCGCGTATATGAAGTCACTGTATGATTCAACTATTCTGATAAAATTAAATTTTCAAAATATTTATTTATTTATCTAAATCGAATTCATCCCCTTCAACGTAATCCTAGAGATCTAAGATTTCACATAGACATTCGTTGAAGCTATGCAAAATTTTGAAAATTCTTTTCCGAAGTAAGTTATAATGCCCTGAAAAGTCGTTAAGGAAATAATTATTTTAAAGCGACCGACATCGAGCTGATATGCAAAATAATTAGATAAAATAGAGAAAAAACCGTCTGCAAGACCGGAGTTTTTTTTTTAAGGATTTCTATGTAAACACTCAATTTCACATTTAACCACACATAACTACTGTACCATGATTATGACAGCACTACATGACTGATTATGACAACACTAAACCACGATAAATACCATGGATGACCAATAACTTATGTCAATCCAAAAATCGCTAAATTTTAATGAGATTTTAAATTTATTGTTGCAATAAAAATAATAAATTTATTAAGGGTTTAATCAATTAATTGTCCTGTTTTCCTTGAGAATGTAAGAAGAGTATTGCATCCATATTTTCTGCCTTCAGGTTTGTCCTATCTCCCAGGACTCTGTTTGCCGAGCTAAAACACCGCTTGCTCGACGGGCTGGAAGCTGGTATACATAAAACCAAGTATCCTATTAAGTAATCGTTTTCGTTCGGAATATAACAAATCAAACCACCTTGACGGACATTCTTGCTTTAGGGTTGTATCCAGCATCCCATTTCTACCTGTCCATACATCGCTGGACCCACCAGCCTCATCGTTGTACACTCCTTCGACCTTATTTTTGGCAGCAATGTTCATTGTTTATAATAATTTTATTAACAAAGAAACAATGTAACTTGTACAAAAGCAAAACAGAAATAAAATAAATATAATCAATAACACATGAGTAAAAATGATTAAACGGTGCGCTTCCTACAATAATACATTAGAATATGAAGATGAGTAATGCCATACGATTTTTTTGCACACGATTTTTCGGTGCTGGCTTTTCAACTGGCTTTTGGCTCTCTTGAAATTTTGTTCAAAAGCCAGAGAGAGAGAGAGAGCGCTCTAAAGCCAGCCGCTTTTTTGTACGCATACAGCGACAGCCGACGACTGTAAGTGTGCTTACGTATTCTCAAGCATTACTCACACAAGCAAGTGCATTCTATTTTTAGATTTTTACGCTCTCAACTTTGTGTGAGCGGAGAGAGCGCGATTTTCGTCGCCACCAAAAAAAATAGCTGCATAGTGCAAAACCAATATATGGCCGGTCCTCAAAAGATTATATTGGTCTTTGATGCTACGGTGCCAAATAGGAAATCGTACTCATTTGTAATCATACTCCGCGAATAATTATCAATCCGACAATTAGAGGGGTGCCTAGAATCAGCTTACCAGCGCGTCAAAGCCAATACAAATGCATAAAATATATTTCAAGCAAAAAAAAAAATACGAAATAGAAAGAGAAATCGATTTTATTTGTGTGTGGGAGTGGTCGTTGCTACGCAGATCTGCCTCGATAGCGAAAAGCGTTCGGCCGTACACATAAGCAGTTTATTCGACTTGCGAGAGACATCGGGAGAGAGAGAGAAGAGAGCCACATATGATGTTGTTGTTGCAGGTCTTAACGGCAACAACAAAACGCAGAGCACGCATATGATTTTGTTTTCGCTTTATGAAGGCTTATGGCGTGCGCTAAACCTATACGCGCAATCTATTCCTTTGCGTACCACAACAACACATGCGTGTCTTGCGGAATGGGCAAGGGCGTCCCTCAGGGAATTAAAGGCTAAAAATATGTTTAAATGTAGCAAGCAAGTAAAAACTAAGCTTCGGATGCTTAAATAAAAGTTCTGGAACGAACTGAATGAGCTATTTGGGAAGTGTCCTGTATCAGCGGCTGTTGATGTCGACACATCTGTGGACGATTTTGACTCCATTTTTCAAAATGTAAAGGATGAAACGTAAAGGACGGAGTCCAATGCATTTGTCAACGACGAAATATCTGAAAATGACGCAGTTCCTGTTGCTGAGATTCAACATTTTTAAACATTTTAGCCGCCGCTATGGTAGCTGGATAATAC
Organism: Lordiphosa stackelbergi; assembly: GCA_018904235.1. NCBI lineage: Eukaryota > Metazoa > Arthropoda > Insecta > Diptera > Drosophilidae > Lordiphosa > Lordiphosa stackelbergi. The sequence goes on along the minus strand of JAEIFU010001508.1, from coordinate 61,460 downwards.
TGCATGAGGCTGCTTTCCGCCTGGAATGCTCGTCTGGCTTGTACCAACGACATCGTTCGCTTATGCATCAGTAAAACATTCGCATAGGTGCTGTACGTTTTTTTTCTTTTAATCAAAAATATTTTAATGTCGTCCATTGCAATCAATTTCAATTTGCCTTTGTTTACAATCGAACAGCTGATCGACGCTTTTATGTGTTACCACCCTGTTAAAATCCAGAGGCGCAGCCAACTTAAGTTTGCGTTGGTGCTGCCACATCTGCCAAAAAGGTGGTCATTTTGTGAATTAACAAAAGCTGCATAAACAGGAATAAATTTGATTTTGCAAATTGAAGAAATCGTGAATTTCATAGCATAAACGTAGTAAGAGATGCGTTTGAGAAATTCAATTTAACTACGAGAAGGAAATAACACATACGTCACGTTGGAAAGGACCAGGCTCTTTAGAAAAACTCTTAAATAGTAAGAAATGAGGTCCATTCGACTTGACGATTTAAATTGTTTGGTAGTCTGGACGCGTTCTCAAAAAAATATATAAAAATTTTAACAGAAATTAGAGGCAGCAACCTGTTAACTTTCTAACAATCAATACTCAGAAAATTATTTTTTTATATTGAAGAAAAATCAGTCAAGGGTTAAAATCAGGGCTGCAAACCTTATAAAAATCGGCGTGAGTGCACTCAGAAATTTTTTGGGTTCGGGTTCCTCGGAGCGTTCAGAAGGTTCGGGCTTCCAGCCGGGGTTCAGGAATAATTTGATTCAAAAAACGTGTTAGTAAATGTAAACAAACGTAAACATTTTATTCATATTTTGACGTTCAAAGGCTTAATTATATCATGATCGAACTTGGATCATTAAACGTCTTAGCAGGTTTTAAATCAATAATTCGTAGAGCAATAAGCATTACAGATAAAATTTACTTTGCAATTTTGAGTGGTGTTAAGCGATTGTCCGCATAAGAAATCACCGTGGTTAGAGACTTTATTTTCTAGTCTGTAAACCCAAACGCACCATAATGGAGGATGTTCGACTGTACAGCTGTTTCAAGAACCTCCAGATTCTAACATTAGTATTATCTGTGGAATTGTTATTTGGCAGTTTTCGTTGTATAATTGTGGTGTAGAATGGGGTTATTATTCGGCTGTCTAAAGTCAAAACACTTTTTGGCTCAGGTTTTCTCCTACGCGTTTCGGCAATTATATTGCCTTCCTCAGGGAGTCTGTATATTTTCAAAAACATGAATACAAATTAGACATACATACATACATATTTAACGTATTTCTTAATTTTTAAATACCTATTTTAGTGGACGTCATTGTTTTGTTGTATTGCACAATTGTTTGTTTCTGTTAGTTGTTTTATTCGTTACTTTTTTGTATTTGTTTGAATTGTTATGCTGAGTAAATGCAGTTCGTCTGTTCAATATTGTTCTTAAAGTTAAGTGTATTCGCAAGCTCTCTAGAGTCATTCTAACTCTCCCTCTATGATCAAAATCCAGCACTCTCGCATTCTCAAAGTCAGCTGAGTGGTTTGTTGTTGTTATTCCTTTTTGAGCGTTGAGTTAGTAGGATTTGCCCACTTCTCAAGTCGGCAGAGGTTATCTCATGACAGCTTTGCTACGACTGTTTGGGAATTCCAAAGGCAACAGACAACGCCAAATTGACAGAAAACTTTGTGTATGTGTGTGCACCCATTTCGGCCCTTCTGTATTAGTGGAGGAAATTCTCTCCCCTCAGTTGAGACACTTGGTATAAGTTAATCATTATCGGGTCTTCCAACAATTTATTATTATTACTGACTCTATCGCTCAGTAAAAGTATCAAATTTCCACAGGGCTAGTCTCCTCCAATTCATTTTATAAATTAGGATCTTGGACTTTTCTAAGTTCAACTTAATCCTCCAGGTTTTGCATTTGCTCATTTACAAAAATCCCTTCCGGAAGACATTCAAGGATGTCAATTAGGTAAAAGGAAGCCTTGCTTGACCACAGATTAAGTTGAAAACCAAAGACATATCGCCATTCTGAAGAATGAGTTCAAATTCTACTATCGAACTATCGAATAGTTTATATTGTAGATATGGTTTGGGTTATGCTACTAAAGTTCAAGCGAAATGATTGCAGGTTAGAACAGCCTACAAAATGTAATTTCTAACCAAAATTCAAATGAAAACAATTGCGTTTTGACTGAGTTATTTTTGACAGCGTATTTTTGGCGCATCAGTTTAAACCTATTTTAAGGCAGGTTTCGCTTATGTAAGGTTTTTCGTGTTTGGAGTTTATTATACCCTTGCAAAGGGTATTATAATTTTGCCTAGAAGTTTGAAACGTACAGAAATATTCATTTTCGATCTAATAAACTATATATATTCTTGATCAGGGCGACGAGCTGAGTCGATTTAGCTATGACCGTCCCTCCATCTGGCCGTATTTGCATATGTTTCTATCTGTATTAAAGCTATCGAACTGAAATTTCTTTTTTTTTAATAAACGCTGCTAATATGACGGATCCAACCAAATCGGATGACTAAATCTTATAGCTACCATAGCGGACCGATCGGTCAGAAAATGAGTCTTAGTGAGAAATACTTTTTTGTTATCCAATTTATCGTTCTTAAATTCGGTAAATATTAATATTAATTGCTTTCAAAAATATTTGCAAAATGTGCTCAATATCGGATGACTATATCTTATATGGCTATAAGATCAATTGGTCAGAAAATTGGTCTTAGTGACAAAAACTTTATTTTATTCATACTACCAGCTTTCAGAAAGATTTGAAGAATTTGGTCAAAATCGGAAGACTATATCTTAGAGCTGTCATAGAAACGATTGGTCAAAAAAAAAGGCTTTTTGAGAAAAAAATTATTTTTTTTCAATTTTATCGTTCTTAAACTCGGTGATTGGTAATGTGATATATAGATTCGTGAAATTTTGTCGGACGACAATCGATTTGAAAATGGGTTTTGATTAGGAAATTTTTTTTAGATTTGTATCTTAGTTTTGTTAAACTCTCATATTTCCAATCCAGCATTTGCAAGGGTATACAAAATTTGGCACAGACGAAAGAAGCTTGACCTTCCCTTTTTTTTTGTTATTTTGTTGGGTGGTAAAACCACAAAATGTTGCTATGCAATTTTCAGAGCGTATTTGACAGGTCATATTTTTGGTCATATTGTTGTTTGTTTTGCAAATATTATTTTTTTATTTTGTGGGCCACGTCACAAACTAAAAGTGAAAAATTGCCAGGCTTAGTTTTCCCCAACAACTATTTGTTGTTGTTGTTGTTATTGTTGAAAATGTGTTTGCTTCTTGTTTGGTGTTTTTCTTTGACTTTTTAGTTATTTTGTTATGTTGCGTGCTTTGGCAACTTTGTGGGGCAACAACAGCAACAACAACTAATAAAATTTGTGGTCTATTAAATGGCATGCCACTTATTGCATCAACACACACTCACACACACACAACAGAGTAGAGAAACAGCTGAAAAATGGCCATAAAATTAGTTTTCCTTTTGACTGAATGGATGGTGTTACGCATGGGGAAAAACGTGCAAAATTACTGACCAAACAGTTACCAAAAGTGCACACACACACACAGAACAACCGCAAATGCAAAAAGTTTTCTACGTTTGTGCAAAACATTAATCAAATAATTGCACCAAAATATTTTACCATTTAACCGCAAACTCAATGATAATTTTCACTGTGCCAAAATGTCAATATAAATTACAAACATAATTAGTTATGTTTGATGTTGTTCTGCCTCTTCCCCCAACCAAAACTGGCAACAGTCAGAAATTTTGAAATGAAATTTCCTAAACCACAAACTGGAATTGCGCTTCAAAATAAATACCATTGCTACTTAAACCATAAACTACAAAAACTTTAAAAATAATACATTTTTAATAAATTTATTGTGCTAGATTGATTTTTAATATGTTTTGTGCAAAAAAAATATATATATATACGTGCGTGAACTACAATAAGTCTATGTGCATGGACTGAATTAAAAACCAATAGAAATTTCAAGAAATAAAAAAGAAAATTCAAATATTACATTTATTGTGCAAAAATCACATAACGACGCTTGCAAATATTTGTTGTTGCATTCGAATTTGTAAGATACATAGGCGAGAAAGAGACGGAAAACAATAACAAATGTGCGGCATGCGCAATTCGATTGGGCACCCTTGCAATAGATTCTCAATTCGCCAGATAGATTTCGTCTACAGGGTTTGTCCGGAAAGTAATAGGACTTCTTCCGCCGCGACTGTACTTCATAGCGTTCGTAGCTAACGAACGAGCGGCTGGAGAGTCAGGACAGGCATTTTCGCACGACGTGTTTCTGTGAGTGGTGCAAGCCGGGTGCAGGAGGTACGCGATTAAATTCTGTGTGAAATTTGGTAAATCTGCCACAGAGACGTTTAATATGATCAAGCAGGCTTACCCAGATGTTGCTTTAGCAAGAAGTGGTGTATTTCAGTGTCACCGGGCCTTTTTGGAGGGCCGGAAGAGGTCGCCGATGAAGACCTTCGACTGCGACAAACACCGACAATGTGACTCGTGTGCGCAAAGTTTTGAACTCAACCCGTCGACTAAGTATTCGTTTAATTGCCCAGATGGTAAATTAACCTAAATCTGTGGTTCCTGACATTGTGACGGAGCATTTGAACATGCGCAAGGTGTGCACGAAGATGGTCCCAGAAGTAAACTTGAAAAGTGACTTCTTGTGAACAGCTATTTGACCAAGGCCGGCATCCCAACGCTTCCGCAGCCGCCCTACAGCCCAGATGCGGCCCCCCGGACTTTTTTTTGTTTCCTCGCCTGAAAAGGCCGATAAAAGGCAAGCATTTTGAGACGACAGAGGGCTATTTCGGAGAATACCTTCCGTGACGACTTCAATGCATGGAAATTGACGCAGAGGGAGCCTATTTTGAAAGTTTTTACAGAATTGTAACGATTGGCTCAATAAATTTTTTTAAATCGACTCAGTCCTATTACTTCCCGTACAAACCCTGTATATTCTCCATTTTGATCCCTTACCTTTTGCCATCTTTCGCGTAAGAGATTGATTTCACGCTTATAAAATTTTTGATCCTTGCAGACAAAAAACGGATCCAAGTTTTTTTGACGATCTGATTTGAGGTGAAGGTTCGCCCATCCAAAAAATTTTTCAGATACCGGAACAAGTAATAGTCCGAAGGTGCCAAGACTGGATATATGGTGGGTGTGGTAGAGCACATCCCATTCAAACTGTGAAAGCTTTTGGGGAGTCATAAAACATGTATGAGGTCTTAAAGTTCGTTCTGTAACATCATGAGAAACCCATATGTCAAGCTTCGAAATTAATCCTAGACGTTTCATCGGCTTGTGAACGGTTGCTTTAGACAAATTGAATCTTTCAGCAATCTCTTGAGTTGTTATTCGAGTATTTCCATCGACCAATGACTTAATTTTATTCAAGAGGCATTTCAGGACGTGGTGCATCCTCAAGGTCGAAATTGCCGGAACAAAATTTTGCAAACCTATTTTGGCATTGTCGTCTTTTCCATACACAACACATAAATTTCGAATTCATTAACTGTTTTTTTACCCTTTTGATAGTAAAACAGTAAAATATGCCGAAAAATGCTGTTTTCGATCTTCCATTTCCGATAGGGCACCAAACAAAAACTATTCCAAAAAAATTAACAACATTTTTTACAAAAAAGCCATACTATATCAGCTGTTCAAATAGATAAAAGTAAAGTTGTTAAGTGTAAAGGCAGCTGTTGTCATCAAACAAACTTAATTAGCGAACGACCGAATATTTTCTTGGTTTGATCGAATTCGGAAAAGAGTTCAGACCTGCGTTCATTTAAATCTGATTTTTGGCTTGTTTTTAATATAGCATGTTTCGTAGCTTTGCAGCTTTAACAAAGAAATACATACTTTCAATTCGAAGATACTCAACATGCGTATGCTATTCCTTTAAAAAATTAAAGTAATGTTGATCTTTTTCAGTAATCCATTACTCATACGCCCTGTTGGCAGTCATATTTGCTTGCATATTACTTTTATTTGCCGCCTGAAAGTAGGCAACACAATTTGAATGCTCCAATTTAATTGTCCAACATCAAATTAATATGAAGAGTTTTGTTGATTATCATATTTTACACAAAAACAAAAACAATTGGATGTCAATTTGCAGCTTCTTTGTTAAATCATGTCCACAAAATTGAAAACGGTTCGCTATCTGTCTAACTATCTGCCTCCTGGTCCGCCCTAATGCAATTGTCACAACGTTGAAAAAAAAAAAATAAACAGATACATATTTTTGGTTGTTTCTGCAGTTGTTGCATTAGCTCGAACAACCACACAGTGAATTGGTCAATTTCAATCAACAGCAATGTATGAAATGAAATTCCCCCCCCAGCAACAACAACAAAATAATGAGAAATGCTGATTTGTTTATTGCGGCAATTTAATTGAAGCCGCATGCATTGAAATGTCACTCACAATAAATGGCAAAGACAGGCGCAGGTGTGGTGAAAGAGAGAAATATTAATAATAATAATATTGATTAAGTTATATCAATAATTAATAATACATGGAAAATTTGTATGTCAAAAGTATTTTTATTTGTAACAAACAGCATAAATTTCAAACGTATTGAACTAGAACTGTGACAGTTGTGGTCTGTCTGATGACTGAGAATTCTAAAAAGAATTAACATACATGCAAATTCCATCAAGCATTAGCCTCATTAGCCTCTGATATCCTCCCACTAAAGACCACTGTGAAATTGATTTGTCATCGTCATCATCACAACTTGAACTTTAAGCGGCTTTTGCCAGTTGACAACTGCAACATTCAAGCGATGAGGAAAGAGGAGATGTTGGTGTACACCAGAAACATGCAGCAGGATTAACTACTGCAGGCGACGGTTAACAAACATGTTGTTGCTGTCTACCCTACCTCCGCACATCCCCCCCAGTGTTGTCGTGTCTCTAGCCGTGTGTCATAATTAAAAATTCAGCAAATTACACAAGCAACGTTGACAGCCATGTACACTTCTTCACCGCTCTATGTGCGATACGTTGGTTTCCACAATGATGATTATGATGATGATGATGATGACGCTGACGACCCCAATTTTGCACTTAACAGCACAGAAAACCACAGCAAGCTACTTGCGGCTAGCGGCAACAGAGACACTTGCCACCTAGAGCACAGGAGTTTGAAGCTGGTGAAGAGAATGTGTTAAGAGAATGTCAAGTTAATTAAACGTATCCATACATCGATCACTCTTTCTGGATAGCTTGAGAAAGCCAATCAATTTTGACAATCCTTGATGAGTTGCAAGTTATGGGTATTAATGTTGTGCCGAATTTGATGGTGAGCAGAATCAAGTATTTGAAATATCCCCCAGACCTTAGCTTCGACCAATCCTACTCATTTCAAGGCAGAGCTGTAAGTTGCATGTAATTCCTGGGTGGTGGGTAATGGGTAATGGGTAATGGGTAATGGGTAATGGGTAATGGGTAATGGGTAATGGGTAATGGGCAGGGCATAATACCGGAACCGAAAACCGGAACCGTTAACCGAAATAAACCGTTTCAAATCGCGTACCGGGGGCCGGGAACCGAAACAAATTTTTGTTGGAACGAAAACCGTATACCGTTATTATTGGAACCGATATAACCGAAAGAAACCGAAACGTTGGTACCGGTACGGTTTCGTTTTTTTACCTTTGCTGAGCGCATCACAGTTTTAGTCAGACGTTTGTAATGCAAAAACAAACAAAGGCGTCGTTTACAACATGGCGTTATTTTTTTGTAATTTTTTTTGGGAGTCATAAATTTAAGCACCCCTATGTAAAATGACACTTGCAAGAAAATCTCATATTGTAAAGGGCGCTTAACTTACTATTATTGATTTACAAAGATTACTCAGAAAACGCAGAATCCAAGGAGTAATTTAAAGAAGAAGGTTAAAGAGAGTCTTCAACTCACCGCGACCCTAGCAGAACACCATCTACACCAAATTTCTACATTTTCTTATTAAATCTTACATAAAAACACTTATACCCAGGGTTGCCCATATTCGACGGTTCCATCCGGCATCAACATTTACACCGACATATATGGAATATTGGTTAACTAAATACCGCGTTTGAAGCGTCAGTCCAAGCTGATTTTACCATGGAACAATACACGCCACGCGAGCGCTCTGAAATAGTTGAAATTTACATTCAACAGAACAAGTCAATTGTGAAAACTCAACGTGCTTTAAAAATTAAAATGTATAAAAAGGGGAAATGAATGGGACCGTAAATAAGCAAAATTGCCGTATTTACGCCACTGAAAAATCCTCAGGAGATTCAAGAAGTGCCTCTTCATGACGAAAAGTCACAGTTTGGTGCGGCGTTAGTGCGAAAACGGTCATTGGGCCGTTTTTCTTCCAAAATGAAAATGGCCATGCTGTTACCATCAACCAGGAGCGTTATCGCGACATGATGACCAATTTTGTGATGCCAATTATTCGTCGAAAGCGCATGAGGCAGTTCTGGTTTCAACAAGACGGCGCTCCACCGCACACAAGTCGCATAACAATCGATTTTCTGAAGAAATTGTTTCCGGGCCGTTTGATGTCGAAAAGTGGTGATTTGGACTGGCCACCGCGTTCGCCCGATTTGACGCCGCCTGACTTCTTCTTGTGGGGATATTTGAAGTCAAAGGTTTACGTTAACAAGCCAAGGACCGTAGAAGAGCTCAAGGACAACATTCGTGAAGAAATAGCCGCTATTCCGGCCGAAATGTTGGCGAAATCGATGGAAAATGCTGCAAAAAGGGCACAATACGCCATCAACGCCAGAGGCAGCCATTTGAGAGATATCATATTCAAAAATTGATGTAAACAAATCTACTTGGAACAAATTAAATGATTAAGATTGCCAACCGCCAAATTTTTATTTTTTCTTTGATTTTTTAAAAAAAAAACATGGGTCCGTCGAATATGGGCAACCCTGTACATAGGACAAAAGACAATAACACAAGTTTACAAAAAAAGGCCAACTTTTGCAACAGAGAAATTAGCAACCGTTCCTTATGTATTTTTGGCCGCTGAACTCAAATAAATTGTCCGTTTTCTCCCAGCACGTCAGGTTTACGAGATATTCGCATAAACGTGTGTTTCGCGAGGTTTCTTTACATTTGTAGTTCCTGTGGCCACATTAAGTGTCCTATTCCAACAAAATTTGTTTTAATGTGGGCTGCATTGAATAACGTTACAGAAAAACCAATCACGATGTTTTGATTTTGCTGATAAGGTACAAATTTTTGGATTTCAATATTGAAAATGTGGTTATTTTTTGATAAAATCGATTTTTTCCCAAGTTTAAATAATTCTGAAAAATTTTCTGCTTATATTAAAAATCTTAGAAAAAAATAGTTGGTAGTGCTTTGTTTCTTCTTATTTTACATATTTTCAGTTTTTCGATATCATCGCGCCTTTAAAAGTTATAGCCCAAAAACTATAAAAATTTTCGACTTTTTTGCATAATATTTACCATGAAAATTTCTTGTAGCTTGAAAATAACAATGTTGTTATTGTGAAACCATTGAGTGGATATTAAAAAGTTATTTCAGTTCGATTTTTGTTAATTTTAAGACATTTTAAGGTTTAATATTGATAAAAATATGTAAAAAAATGACAAAATTTTTTATAGTTTTCGGGCTATAACTTTTAAAGGCGCGATGATATCGAAAAACTGAAAATATGTAAAATAAGAAGAAACAAAGGACTACCAACTATTTTTTTCCAAGATTTTTAATATAAGCAGAAAATTTTTCAGAATTATTTAAACTTGGGAAAAAATCGATTTTATCAAAAAATAACCACATTTTCCATTTTTAAATCCAAAAATTGGTACCTTATCAGCAAAATCAAAACTTCGTGCTTGGTTTTTCTGTAACGTTATTCAATGCAGCCCACATTAAAACAAATTTTGTTGGAATAGGACACTTAATGTGGCCACAGGAACTACAAATGTAAAGAAACCTCGCGAAACACACGTTTATGCGAATATCTCGTAAACCTGACGTGCTGGGAGAAAACGGACAATTTATTTGAGTTCAGCGGCCAAAAATACATAAGGAACGGTTGCTAATTTCTCTGTTGCAAAAGTTGGCCTTTTTTTGTAAACTTTAATAATACTCAATTATATTAAATTTAAATTTCACATTACAAAATTAATTGATCATTATTTTTAAAAAGAATCCATCAACTCAGCACCCCTTATTATAAACAAAAAAAAAAATATATATAATAAATATATATATTAAATATATTTTTTTTAATAGATATAAATAAAAAACATAATATTTTTTTAATAAAAAAATATTATAAAAAAATAAAAAAGAAAAAAATCTTCGTTTGGGGTCAAGCCATTATTCAAACCCTTCTCTACATGGGCGGCTGACTCTCTACCCTCTCGCCACACTGGGCCATTTCCAAATGCGTGGCAGACCATTTCTCAATTGTAAAACACTGCAGACAGCAAATAAATTTTTTATTTTGTTTTTTTCTGTAATAAGGCCGTAATCTATTATAAAGATAAAGATACTCAAATAATGCTGAATTGTTTGAATGGAATTTGAATATCTCTTACTACCAATGGCCTTGGTTCCTCCCAGGGGGCGAAAACATTTCGCTATTTACAAGTGCACGGCTGAACGCTCGCCGAAGTTAGACCAAAAGAGCAGAAAGCGATTAGGTTTTTACACACCTATACCAAAGACATTATAATATGAAGATGAGTAACGCCATTGGGATATTTTTTACACGATTTTTTGGGCTGGCTTTTCAAGGGCTTTTGGCTCTCTTGAAATTTTCTAGAAGACAGAGAGAGAGAGAGAGCGCTCTAGAGCCAGCCGCGTTTTTGTAAGCATACAGCGGCAGCCGACACACGTGTTCTGAAGTATTACTCACACAACAAGTGCATTCTATTTTTAGATCAACGATGGCCCTTGGAGGCATCCGGGGCAAAAACTGTTCACTATTCACATATGCAGACCCGATCGCTTGCCGAAGCTGAGACCAAAAAGAGCACAAAGGCGTCATTCGCTCGATAGGGTTCGAAGCGATTAGGTCGAAACAGATTAACGGAACTTTATTTTCGCACACTTATACACTCTCGCTTTTTTGGCCTCGCTCTCGCTGGCCATCGCTGTTTTTAGACTTTTTACGCTCTAACTTTGTGTGAGCGGAGAAGCGCGATTTTCGGCGCCTCAAAAAAAAAAAAAAACAGCTGCATATTTACGAAAACCATTGTGGAGCGTTCAGCATCTTAGAGATTATATTGGTCTTTGCCATATATCTCACTTTTTGGCCTCGCTCTATATCTATAAAAGAAGAGTGTATGACTGACTGACTGATTCACTGATCATCCTTTTAGCCTAAACGGTAAGAGATAGAGGCTGTAATTTGGACAGGAGTTCTGTTAGTGGTGAAGGTGGGACCGGAGCCCACGAGGAAAATGGACGGAAAATTCTGCATTCAAAAAACTATTTTTTTTCCGATTGGCTTCAACCTCGGTTGTAAGGATGGAATACGAAATAAGTTTGAGCTATGATTTTCTGATGTTGAAGGGTTGACCCAAAAGGTCGGAAAATTCAGCATAAAAATCTATTTTTCATCGATTGGCTTGAAACTCGGTTTGTAAGGACAGAATACGAAATAATTTAAAAATGTGATTTTTCAATGTCGGAAAATCCGCTCCCAGGAGTGAAATGACGGGAAGAATTCTGCAAAATGTATCTATTTCTCATCCGTTCGGCTTAAAATTCGGTTTGTAAAGATATGTGGAAATAATTTGAAATGTGACTTCGAGTCATGTGGGTATTTGACCCGACGTTCCAAAATTTCCGGAAAATTCATCCGATTGGCTTGAAACTCGGTTTCAATAGATGAAGTGAAAATATGATTTTCCAATGTCGGAAAAATCTGATCTCCTGAGTGAAAATGCACAGAAAATTCATGCAAAAAACCGTTTATTCATCCGATTGGCTTAAAACTCGGTTTGGAACTATAAAATACGAATTAATTTTAAGCATGATTTTCCAATGACGGAAATTCCCTTCAGGCAAATTCAAGAAAATTCTACAGGGAAAATAACTCTTTTCATCCGATTGACTTGAGTTCGTAAGAATAAAATGCGAAATAATTTGAAGTGTGATTTTCCAATGATGGAAAATCCGACCCCGAGGGTAAAAAATGTCCGGAAAATTCATCATGCCAAAATATACAATTTTTATCTGATGGACTTTAAACTCGGGACGAGGGAAGATGTTGGGAAGTGGATGGGATATGGGCGGTATGTGGGTGGTAGTTAGGTGGTACGTGGGTGGGATTACCGTTTTGGAAGTGGGTGGTAATAAGAATGGGTGAATGGGAAGTGGGTGGGATGAGGGGCGATAAGTGGTTGGGATTTGGGTGGGATGGGGGAAGAATGTGGAGGCTGATATTAGTTCCTATACTGTCAAAGGCGCAGCGAAGCCCGACAGGTTATGTGCTAGTAGTACATATATGGCCTAATTTTCTACAATTTTGTTGGTGTAGTAGATTGGAGCGATTTACCCATTGATGTATTAGCCCATCAAGCACTAGAATATAAACGTATAAGCCCTCAGATCCAAGTTACATCCAAACTTGTGTCCTACGATATTTGGCACGAGGGATATCTTAAAGTAATTGTTATTTTAATTTTTATAATAAAAATTTTTCATATCAATTAATTTATAATTGTTAAATAAAATTTTTTTATAACAATTAATTTTTAATTTTTTATTAAAATTTAAATTAATTGTTATTTCATAATTGAAATAAAAAAATTATAATTTAATTGTTATTCAAAAATTTTTCTATAAAAAATTATACAATAACAGTTATATTATAATTTTTATATAAAAATTTAGTAATAACTGTTTTTTCGTAATTTTTATCATAAAAGTTATAACAGTTACGGTCCCTGATAATAATACATCAATTGTGACAACAAATGAGCTACTGGATTCCACTAACACTTTCTCTGCACTTAAACGTGTTCGAAACCATGAAAACATTCTTAACTGGTGTTCAGAATCCTCCACAAAGTTCCCAGAATTGTATGAGATTTCAAAAATTGTTTTTTCAGCTCTAGCTACGCAGCTTAGCGAGAAGCGCCTATTCTCTGGCGTAAAATTTATAATAAATCCGCATGGACTCAACCACATTGACTGCAATTATGTTACTGGGAGCAAATCACAAGAATTCTATATAGTGGACGTATAAAATTCGAAAACTAATAATACATAATATAATATTTATGAGCATATAATGCAATTATTAGATCATACATGTTTACTACGTAAAGAAAGACGAAATATGAAGTCTATATAATTTTACTTTAAATGTAAAACCATTCGTTTTTTTGTTGAATTTTGATTCGATTTATTAAACGGCAATAAAATGAGTTAGATTTATCTTAAAAGTTAATTTTTTCAGTATTAAAATAAGTATTACTTATATCGGTACGTACCGGTATACCGAAACAAAAATTCGGGTACCGTATAGAAAATAAAATAAAAAAAAAAAAAAAATACAAACAAAAAATTTTTTTTGGAAACCAGCGGAAAAGGAGGGGAAAAACGTTTTTTTTTTTTTTAATAATTTTATTAGTATTATTGAGTGGTTTATATAGTGGGGATTTTTTTAAAGAGAAAAGAGAAGAAAGTACCACTCATTCATTTGTTCCCAGGATCAAGGTTTAAGAACATTTCCATTGCTTAGAAAACCCATTCTCCCCCTGATTCGCCCTTGCATTGGACATTTGAGTTTGCTTTTTGCTCATTTTATATCATTATTTACTTCCTCTTGATTTCCCATTTCACCTCTTTGTCTCACCTTGAGCCAATTTATTGCTTAATCTCGTCCACTTTTGGCCTCTGAGCCAGCGTAATTATCCAAGAGATTGCAGTTCTCTTCAACAAGCTCTCTTAGCCTTTTCTTTTTTTTTTGCCCTATCTTTCCCAACGCTCTTCATCCCCCTTGCTGGCACGTTGTACCTACCCTGTTTCCTGGCTTGCAACAAATTTAGCCAAAGTGTCGACGATAGGCGCCTCAACAAAAGTTGCCCGGCAATTAACCAACTTAAGTGTAATTACGGATTTCTTTTCTCTGTTGCTGGTTTTATTTTGCGGCTTCTGCTTTTGCTGCACATTTCGTGCATTGCGGTTTTTTCTCTTCTTATATATGTTCTTATATATATTTTTATGTGGGAGTGGAAGTGGGAGACTGTGGGCGTGGCGCTGTTAAAACAGTTCATTAGTGTAATTTGCATTTTTAACAGGCACCGGGCCGTTGGTTTTAGTGTCTTACCACCAATTGGCTAATTGGTTTCAAGGTCTAGACAATTTTTTTTAAACGTTTTCCAAGCTTTTAGCGAGGATTTGATCGGCTACTTCTTTCTTTTTCGATCGACTCATCATACTCGTTATCTTTATTTAAAGATTGTGGGTCAATTGTATACAATTCTCCTGGCAATTATTTGCAACGTTTCGCTGGCGTTATATTTTTTCTCGCCATGAATTAATTTCATTATTAATTTACGAAATGTCTGTTTTTTCTTCTTCTTATTTTCTCTTTTCGTAATCTGATTTCCCATTGCACATTTTCCCCCATTCCCAGTGAGAAAATTTCGTACATTTTATTTGCGCAACATTTTCATTTGTTGGTGCGAAATAAAAATGAAGCACCCTGTTTCTGTTGTTGTTGTTGCATTGTCGTTGGGTGAAATGAAAAGCTCAACTCGACCAACTCTGGCCAGGCTCTGACAGGCTTTGTGTGTTGCGGGTTCCGTCTGCCCTGAGCGCTGCTGTCTGTGTCCATCAGTTGGGCTGCCTTTGCCTTTGCCATCGACGACCTGGTTGCGCCTCAAGGTGGAGGCTGCCGACTGCCTTCTTGGCCATTATCAAAATAGACAGACAGTGCAATGAAAATGTTGGAAGCCGTTTCAATTTGAACAACAGCAGCAGCAGCCGAGCAATGGTAAATTCTTAAGCCCCTGGCCCTGCCCCCACAACACCAACAATCGATTGTTAAAGTTGTCGGTTTTTTTTTTCAAGTGGTTTGCAAGCTGTGAAATTCTCATGATTTGCCAAGGTTAAAGTTTTTGTTTTGTACCACAAAATATTTGAGTTTGTGTAAAACTGTTTGCCAACGATTCTTCAGTGTTTTTTTCCGAAAGATTGGAGAGGTGAGATTTTCAGGAGTAAGTAGACATAAATTAGAGAACGAAGAGAGCAGTTACTCACTCACTACAACAGAATTAAAAGTGATGAAAAATTATAATCAAATTAAACAGCCACCCATGTCTCTCGTTCTTCCTATCTTACCTTTCTCAATTTGTCAGTTGATCAACTTTACCTTTCGGTTTGAAGTTGTTGGTGCAGCCCTCAACTGCCTCTCATAACAAAAATACAAAGAAAAAAAAAGAAAAAATAAAAACAAAGTTGACAACAAATACAACCTCCTGCTGAAGGAGCAGCATGTAACCAACTACTACTGACAGACGACCGACTGACCACCACCCAACTGGAGTTGGCAACTTTCTCGACCTGCTGTGGCCGCAGCGGCAGCGGCTGGCTGCTTATCGACTTTGGAAAAACTAAAGTCGACTTTCAGCAAAAATGTTCCAGAGTGAAGTTCGGAAACTTTTTAATCAAATAATGTAGAAGGTGGCTGTCAGCAGGTAGGCATGGCAGGTGGTGTAAATTTTATTAACAACTGCAGAGCATTAAATGAAGCTAGGCACAGTGGGCTGGACGGCCAAAAGTAATAGTATTTTAGTATTTTGGTAGTATTCTTACTCAGGCAAGAGGAGCTGACAGGCTTGTGAAATTATGATAAAATCAAACAAAATAAATTGAAACTTTAGTTTTGTTTACTTTATTTTCCCATAAACAAAGTTTTTCAATGGTTACTGACCGTCATCTCGAACTTTCTGCAACGTTTTAGGTCACTCGAAAACTCTGCTACAGTACAAAGTGTTTTCATCATAAGCTTTCACAGCAAATTAAATAATTTACAGGAGCTTCAAACAAAACGTAATATTTTCTATCAATTAAACATTAGGCAAGGCAACGAATTTAAACTTTTTTCAGTTTCAAAAGAGGTTGTTGTTAAATACAACTTGAACAAACTTATATTTATACCCATTACTCGTTTCACTGGTTCACTGGTGGACCAGTGAAATCCAAAATATTCGGCAGGAGTGCAATCACTCGAGAAGGCTGTATCAACGCGTGATGAAGCGATCCCGGCAGAGGCCGCTAGACCAACAGTCCCAACTCCAAGTGGACATTCTGTAAGCTGTGTTCCAAACGCGCCGATCAATACTCAAGAAGGCCATCAAACAAAGCAAGGCAAACTGCTGGAAAATATTGTGCAAAGAAGCGGAGGGACAACCTTTTGGACAAGCTTATAAGGTCGTCATGGGAAAGCTGGCAAGACGACCATCGCCCACATGTCCTACGCAGCTGCAAGCAATTGTTCATACTCTGCATCCGGATCAATAGATACGGAGTTACCGCACGACTTACTACGAACGCAGAGGAAGTATTAACTGCGCTATCGCTTTGACAAGCGCCTGGGCCAGATGGGAAAAAAAGCTGTGAAAGTTATCGTGGGAACACAGCCGGACGTTTTTGCTGACCTTTACAACCAGTGCATCAGGGAGGGAGTCTTTCCATCAAGATGGAAGCTTCAACGACTGGTTCTGCTTACAAAAGGGGACAAGAATATGGAAGACCCCTCTGCGTACAGACCACTGTACATGCTAGACGTCGTCGGTAAACTATTCGTGCGCATCCTATGCAACCGCCTAGAGGCGGAACAGCAAGAACGGCACGGCCTTTGAAACCGACAGTTTGGTTTCAGAAAGCAGCGCAGTACGAAAAACGCAATCTCAATGGTGGTGCACACAGCCCGCAGGGCCACAGCTGGTAGAGGAGTATTGCCTCGACGTAAAAAAACGCATTTAACTCCGCCCGCTGGAAAAAGATCCTACAAGCACTCACTCGTCTTGGTATTTCTAGTTATCTGGTGAAACTAATAGCCAGCTATTTCGAGAACCGTACCCTGCTCTACGACACATCGGATGGGAGGAAAACATACAGAGTCACAGGGCTCAGTTATAGGACCGATCTTGTGGAACGTGATGTATGATGGAGTCCTTAGGCTAGCTACGCATAGCGTCAGCATTGTTGGCTTTGCAGATGACATCGCGATCGTCTCAGTAGCCAAGAATTTGGAGGATGTGCAGTGTAAAACCAACGACGCTATAGTGCGAGTGACTGACTGGCTAGAGGACAACGGGCTGAGCCTGGCTCCCCATAAAACCGAAGCAGTTCTTATCAGCAGCAGGAAACGTGTGGAAACTGCCAACATCACGGTCGGAGACCAGCGTATAACATCGAAGAAGGCTATAAAGTACCTGGGCCACCTAGCGTACGTGGAGAAAAAGGCTATCAGAGCAACAAATGCCTTATCGGGAATTATGGCAAATATAGGTGGACCTCGACAGCGTAGCAGATGGTTGATCTGCAACGTAGTCAGGTCTATCATAATGTACGCAGCACCGATATGGGCCCCTGCAATGACAGTGCCATCATACAGCCGAGGATGCAAAAGAGCATACAGGAGGTGTGCTCTTCGAGTTACCTGCAGCTTCCGGACTGTGTCGGAGGACGCGGCGCTAGTTCTAGCTGGAATGGTACCACTGGATCTGTTAGCGATGGAAAGCAGAGAAGCAGATGAGCATCGACGAGAGAGGACGATGACGAAATGGCAAGCGAGGTGGAGTGCTACCACCAACGGCAGCTGGACAAGAAGACTGATTGCGGACTTAACGCCGTGGGTGGGTAGACAGCACGGACAAACTGACTTTTACCTATCACAGCTACTGACCGGACATGGATGCTTCAAATCCTATCTTTATAGATTTAAGCATGAGACAAATCCGTTTTGTACACACTGTACGCGGGCCATAGAAGACGCATAACATATATTCTTTGTCTGTCCGAGATTCGATGCCGAACGGGAAGAGCTAAGCCTAGGTATTGGGAGACCATTCACAGTCACTGACTTGATGGACATCCTACTTAGCTCGAAAACCATTGACTGCTAGAGCAACAAGGGTTTTTTTGAAATTCGTTAATAGTGGGTCTGGTAGGACGGAGGGGTGTTAAGAGCGTTGCAGTTGAGTGGCCCGACTCCGAAGTACCCGGTACAATTCAGACACACATGCGAACACACATACATACACAAACGCACACACAAACAAACGCGCGCGCACACTGACTGAAATAGGCATAGTGTTCCGCACGTTACGAATGCTTTAAAACTGACGGAGGAGATCGCATAGAAACAGACGGACAGACAGACATGGCTATATCAACTCAGCTCGTCATGCTGGTTACAAACATCAGGACAATTTCAATATACCCTCTCCAAAAAAAAACTATGATTTGATCCCGACCGTACTCACTGTTGGCTTGGCTCCTTTGGATGGGAACCACAATGCATTGTATAAAATATAGACATTGAGTTTTTTACGACCAATTAATCTGATTGTAAATTTAACTGTTAACTCACAGTTAAGTCACTGTTTAATCGCATTTTAGTCACTGTCAAGTCACTGTTAACCCCTTTTCCCACCGTCGCACTCTCCCAATCCACACAACACACCTGCTGCTACGGCAAATGGTAAAAACGGTTAAATTTGCAAATACAAAATGCAAAGTCAAGGCATACCCAAAAGAATCTGTCACATTAGATTGAATTAAAGCTTCACTCCAATAATCCTTGAATGAATTACCGATTAAGCGTTTTCTTAACGACACGGAAAAGATCTTTTTAATTCGTGATTCGGTCATTAAGTTTGACAATCTCTGGTCACACCATTGCAGCGATAACAATTTATCAATGTTGGTAGAGAAAACCAAAGAAACCAACAAAAGGCTGAGACAGCCTAATACCGCAATCCATAAAAATCTTTGAAATATTTGGTTAAACTAAAATTAAACCTGCGTCGCAGTTTAAGGAATGATGACTTCACCCGGATAATGTATTTCTCACAGCTTTGAGTTTCTCCAGTATCAAATCAGTATTAGAAAAAGCTCTCTTCACTACAAAATGAATCAGGTAATAACCTTAGACTTTTCACTCAACCGTGATACAATAACTATAGTCGGTCTCGACTTCATAATTTTAAGGGTTGCAATTTCTTACATCAAACCCCAAATGGTTTCCTGCTACTGTTGCATGGCTGCCTACCGAGATTTAAACTTAAACGTTACGGTATATCACGGTTGCGGTTATTAACCTTTTGTTTCGGGTTCGGTGATTAGTATAAAATATCACTTTCACAAATCATGCAGACAAAAGTTGCCCCTAAATGGGGCATGTAATAAGATCAAATTTCTTATACGAAAGTATTTTCACCTATGAATGTTATAGTTAAACATTATAAGTTTTATCTAAAAGATAAGAACCCAATTCATTCACAAAAGTATCGTGTTAAGTTTAATTAATTTGTAGTCTTTGGAGTTTTGAAGGTAACCGTCGGCGTTAGTAGATAAGTGACAGACAGACTGAAAGACGAACAAAGACGTTGTATATATTTTATTTTATGGACAAACAATCCTTAGTGATAATGTAAATAGTAACCCTTATGTGTACATAGTTAACCCGTTAGTGTCAATAACATTGTAAATAAAACCCAAAGAACCTGAGAAACCACCTGTTCACAAACTAGATAAATTTACATTGGCCAATGTATAAACTATTTATCGTAATGTACCTTCATGAAACAAATGTTTTTGTCAGAAATAACTTCTTAATTAGATCTAAATAACATAATAGCATTTAGAGTTTGACAGTCCAAGCGACTCCTGCGAGAATTCATTATAAATTTTACTTCTGAAAACAAACGCTAGCACAACTTTAGATAATTCAAAAAGATCTGGAAATATGGTAGAATTTTTTTCCCACCATTCCAATATGTCTACCTTGCTAATATAAAATGTTTGCTTTCGCAAAATTTGTTTAAGAAAGTTCTCACTAAATAGTCGATTCCACTGTATCCGTATCCGAACGGTATTGGATCAAGAAATATTATACATAGGCAAGCATCATTCTTTCATTTCTAATTCGTAAGATTTCAATTTTGCATTGAATCTAAATAGAATAAAAATCACTAAAAACTAACTGTCAGCTCAGCGTTCTTGTTGTTGCAACTTATACTGGTAATAAAACTTTAACAATTTCGCTAATGTAGTTCCACACGTTAGGTTTCAAAAATAATCAGACTTTCCTCTGCTGCTGCCAAATTTGAGCAAAATGGACAGTGTAATATCACTTAAGCATGAGAAAAGATAAATAGGGTAAAGATTTTGGTTAGCTGCACTTTCTCTTTCTCGTTCGCTCTTCTTTCTTTGTGCCCACATTTGGAAATGATCCCTTCTCCCTGTTACATACTTCTACACAAACTCAATATACTCTATATACCTTTGGTACAGAGTATAAAAACTAAGAACGTTCGGCTTCATTGTACCCATAAAAAAACACCCTTTATTTTGTTTAAAAGTCTAATTTACAACTTTAAATGTAATTCACTCAAGGTATCCACAATTTAACTATACATATCCCATCTATTGCGCCAATTCAGTGCACTGTGCACGATGTCTCATGGTCATAGAAACCGGCTTGGTTGGTCAGCCAAATGGTCGCCAGGTTTGGGAATTGGTGGCGGGGGATTGGCTGGTTACTTGTCTGGTTTTGGTTTCTGGTCGTCACCTCTCTCAAGTCTCAGACAGTCCGACGCTGCCCAAACAACTTAACTATGTGGCAACAACAACAGCATCACGCAAATGGATTTCAATTACCCAACTTCTATGGACAACATTTGCAGCTGCAACAAAAAAAAAAATTAACAAAAAAAAAATACAACCAAGAAGGGGAAAACACATTTTCATGTTTTGCGGGTTTTTCTATAATTTGGTTAAATTTTGGTTTTGTGTGTTTTGCGTAGCTCTCTGGTAATCCAGCCTAAGTGGCATAATATCCCGAAATGTGCATATTTATTTTCTGAAATTTCCAAACCGCTTTGTCTGGTGTGGAAAACTATCAACTTGCAGAACAATCAACTTAATCAAATGCTCATTGAGCCTGCAATGCCAAAACAAAATGCTGTTGATTTTTTGTGCTTCGTTTTGTATTTGGTCTGGCCATGTAATCGAAGACGTTTTGTTTTGTTATTTCTCTTTTTTTTTTTGCAATTGATTTGATTTGTTTTTGGTTTGGTTCGAGTTTCAGTTGTTCTCATTGTTGTTGGCGCCGTGTAAACCGCAACCTTGTGTGCTACATAGACTCCATCTATGGACCCTCCTGCTCTGCCATGTGTGTGTGTGTGTGAGTGCAGCTTGCAGTTTATTTATAGTCAGTCTGCGCTTTTATTGTCTTGTTTATGACGAATCAAAGCGCATTAAAGATGACCTGAATCGGAGTCGGGGGAATTGCAATGAAATCGAAAACAAAGTAGCTGACACACAGAGGAAACAAGATATGGATTGAACCATCTCCCCCGTCCAAATCAAAAAAAAAAAGGAAAAATATAAAGTCGTAGAGTGTGGGGATTTGACGCAAAGAGATAAAAACAAAGAGGTGAGAATAGGAATTGGGCACAAGTGAAATAATCCCAGATTAAGGTGAAGCGAGATGGCTTAAAATGAAATGGAAAAATATTGTAAAATTTTGAATTGGGCCAAAACGGATTTTGGTAAATGAGTTTAAAGAGTCAGGAAATATAAAAGGCAATTCTTGTTTTCAAATCATCGTAATCAGTTGTTGCTTAAATGTTTACAAATCGATTGATAGTTTATTCGCCGCCTAAAAAAATTTTTTCGTTATGATATATAACGATAAATTGGACAATCTTATTTGATTCTAAATGGCTCTGTATGCTTTGTACGTACTCACTAAATAGTCGATTCCACATTACTGTATTGGGTAATTTAATAGCTACGACATGGATAAAATTTTCTGGAATCCCTAAAAAATAAATCACATGATGTTTAAGTCGATAGGAAAGTTTACTGATGATTGTTACAGTAAGGGCTTGATATAAAAAGCAATACAGACCCCCTTGTTTATTTGTGGTCAATTGGGAGAAAGCCAACTTCCCATACCAAATGAAGGTCCCCGTCAGCAATTGTGAATAAAGTTTATTTCAAATCAATAATTTTACAGGATCAGCTCAATTATATTGCTGTATTGACAAAAATAAGTTAAACAATTAACAGTTAGATTAGACAGTTTAAGTCAGCGTTTCTTGTGCTAGATGTATCGTATATCTATTATGTGCATTTCGCTATTTAAACTTAACTATTTCATTATTTTGAAAAATATTAACCACCCTGGTGTGCATTAGGATTGTTCATATCGTATCAATATATCGATGTTGCGATATAATCGATGGTATTGTCTCACTGGCGCCTCTCACTGGCACATGCATGTTGCCTTACTTCGAAGTGAGATAAATCAAACAAATCCATGCGTATCGACGTCAGCCCCCCACAAGCAGACGGCGCAACAAGTGCAAAGTGCGCGACCCAGACACAAAAATAAAATATATGGGCATTTCCATTCTGTCAAATGTGACCGTCGTACATATTAAAAATAAAAAAAAAAAAATAAAAAAAAAAATGTTTAATTACAGCTAAAGCTAAGGTCCCACAGGCAAATAATTTGCCCAAATTTTGATGAAAAATTGACTAAATAGGCCAACTTAGGAAACTTTTCGGCTGTTTTTGATCAAATTGCTTACGTATGGAACCATAGTTTTAGTGTTTAGTTGTGCAAAATCTGTAACCATGGCTATTTAGAGAAATTTTCATGAAAATTTGGGCAAATTATTTGCCTGTGGGACCTTAGCTTAAGCAAGCACTTTAATTAGTGCGAAAGTGTATAGCAAGTGAAATACGATTTCCAAAATAATCACAAAATTGAAAGCGATTCGAACGTGACAAAAACAGAAGTGGTTATCGGGAGCAGACAAAGTTTAGCGAATTACTACAACTTATGTATGAATAGTTCTTTGAAATGGATATTATTTGATTTAAAAATCTTTAGTACTTCTATTTTAAATAAATATTTATCTCTGTCGATACGTGACATGTCGAACGGGACATTTTTTCAGTATGAATCAAGTGGTAAAATGTTATGGATATATTCATGTAATTGAAGTTTATTTACTCAGAATTCTGTTTATCGGGGGTGTCACAAAAATCTCTAGAGATTTTGACCTCGGTTGGTTTGCAAATCGCTCGAAAAATCCGTCGGTGTCCCAGAACTTCAAGAGATTTCATTTTCTTATTTGAAAATCTAGTTAGAACAGTTCCTTCGCTAAAAACAGGGCTGCAAAAATTTCCCTAATTTTAGTTATGGGTTAAATTGATGTTCAACTGAAATTTTTTTGATTGTGATAAATGTTTTATGATGCATTTTTAAATTATAGTTCAAATTTAATTCATATTCTTCATAAATAAAATTAAAAATTTAAATATTTGTTGGCGCCAAACATGAGGTATAACTTGCCAGCCCTTAATGCGCTGGCTGCCAACCAGATGGCGCCACAATCGCTAAACGGCGCCACTGATGTGGTTGGTTTAGATTAACATGAAAGACTTTGGTTGTTTTTCCTAGTAATTATTGAAACGCAAATTTCAATGTTTAAACTAATTAAATAATTTATTCATTTTATGCAGCCAAGCCAGAAAAATAATTTTGTTAACAGTTCCAAAATTAGTATTGCTTGTCAAAATTGTTTGGGTGGTGAATTTTGCTAAATCTCCTAACAAAACACGAGAGATTTGAAACCAACCGAAAGAGATTTCTGTGACACCGAGAATTAGTTTTGGGTTGGGATTTGGTGGGAAGAGATTTCTGTGACACCTTCGTATATGTCTCTTTCACTATATTAAAAAAAAATGTTCGATTTCGGCTTACCACAATGAATCTGGTTCAAACTGGTTTGGAACCGTTTTCGAAACAGAAAATGTAATGCTTTTCAAGTTCATAGCTTACATAATTTCCAAGATCAGGCTCTAAATTATTTTTAAGCCGTTTGAAACTGGTTTTGAACCGGGAAAACAATCAACTTACTATTTCCAACATAAAATCCTTATTTTAAGTTCAAAGCCGAAATTATTATTAAGATATGAACTTAAACTTCTTTCGAATCGGACCTAGGAGCTTTCGAACCGGTTCGCAGACTTGGGACATAACTCTTTGCTGATCAACTTAAACATACTGTAAGAATCTCATAAAGATTGGTTCAGTACTTTAGAAGCTCATTAGAAATATTTTTAGTCATAAAATTTTACACACACTATGTCGAACGTGACCAACTTTGAACGGCTAAAAAAAAGTATTCCAAGAGAAAAGGACAAAAGGAATATAAAAATTAAAGGTTAGTTTTTTAGAATGTTTGTTGTCTGAGTGATATTTTTTGGAACACTCTTTATCATGTATTTATATTCGATATTACCGAAGATAATTTTAAAAAACGGCAAGCAATTACATCTGCCACAGTTGAAGAAAAAGCACTTGAGCAACTTTGCTGTGGATATGCTCATCATGGATAATTAATATATGTTTAAATTAGTTGATTTTGAATGTTTCTGAACGATAAAATGATAAGGTAAAGATTATTCAAGAACTTTTAATTTGTTGGTCTTGGTGGACCTTTTTTTTGGAAATGCCCATATGCAGTGTGTGTGTCTCGCTTGTCGACTATAACCTATCTGATAAGGATTGTTTTTTCTGCTGTTGTTGTTGGTTTATAGAATCGGATCATGCACTGAGAAAAAGAAATCAATCAAGGTTCTAGAAATGAAGTAGCGTGTTAAGATGCCATGCCGTGTGATTAAGTCCCTTGAGAAGGGTATTGAGTTAAAGTCCCAGTAGGAACGGGTTAAATAATAATATTTTTATAAGTTTTTTATAATAAAGAAAATTGGTGTTAATCACTAAAACAGCACCTCTCACTCTCTTGTTGTTGTTGTTTCTTTTTTTTTATTAAAAAATGAGATTGTTTCATTTTACAGTGAAGCGTAAATGTTTTTAATCCAAAATTGTTGGACTTAGATTTAAATTAAGAATATAACTTTGGGGTTTGAGATTATCTCGGCTCTGTCTGACTTGAAATTAGTTCGATTACTTTAAATCAGAGCTGCCCAAAATGAGCTTACGGCCGCGTGCAGCAACAACAACCACAAGAAATATAAAGAAAATCATTTTTGATTGTGTGTGTGTGTGACGGTGTGAATAGCGAAAAGCGTTCAGCCACTGCGAGCGAGGCGATCCGATCGAGGCCAACGCTCGAATTATCACTACGCACAAGCAACTTTGTTGTTGCGTTCGAGTTTGGAGAGAGTGAAGAGAGGCACATGTGAAGTTGTTGTAGCAGGTTTGCACGCGACAACAACAAAACCTTTGCTCGTAATGAAAGAGAGGAGAGAGCGCATATGCGTGCGTAAAGCAACAATGCTAATGAAAGCTCGATTGCTTTTTCTAAGTGTATTTCTACAAAAATATGTTTTTTTGAAACTTTTTGGAATGATTTCTATATTTTAAGACAAATATCGATTTTGTGAATTTTAGTTTTTGATATTATGGATTTTTATACTTTCGTTTCGATTCGGTGGTTAACTCTCAATATCAATATAATATCGGACAGAGAATTTTATACAAATTGTTGGCTTCAAAAAATGTGGTTCATATTGAAAACTATTCAAACCAGTAAAAGGATTTTGACTACTTGAACCATCCACTTCTGCTGGAAATCTTAGCAAAAGTCAGTCAAACTAGGAGATATATTTCTATATAAAAAGAATATTTCCCTCACAGACTGACTAACTGACTGACAATCTACGCACAGGATAAACGGTAAGAGATAGAAAACTGAATCTTTTAAATAATTTCCATACGTTAGGCCTATCCTCGACTTTTATTTTCCACCCCCTTTCATCTGATGATTCAAAAGAATCATCCCAGCAGACGTAAGCCCTAGCTTACATTGAATGATTTTCAGTTTGATTGTCTTGATGTAATCTCCACCAGCTTAGGGTTAATTATCCTCTGTCTAGTGTTCACTTACCAAAGCATTGTGCATGTCCTTGTTGTTGACTAGCACAGCAGCAGCTGGAGCTGGCGGCATAGAATCTATCACAGTTGCTTGTGCCGTTGTGGTCATCAAATTGCAGCCATAATCTGTTGACTGTTGTTCGTGGGAGATGCCAAAGATGAAGGGGCCACCACCCACTCCCGCAGTAATTGCTGCAGTCGTTGCAGTCTCCAACACATTTCTCTTGCAGAAATCATCTTCGAACCTGGACGGATACGAGGCGGAGGTGGAGGCCAATGCAGCCATATTGCCATAACGTGGCGGCGGTGATGATGTCGAGCTGCAGTTGGATGAGGTGGTCGAATTCGAGGGCGGCAGGGGATTACGATCGAAGCAAAAGTCACTGGACTGGGCGGTGGGTGAGGGGGGGCTTCCGTAGGGATAGCCGATATGTGGACTTTGGAGATGTTGATTGTACTGCTGGGACAGGGCATCAAAGTCGTTGAAACCATGCAGTCCCTTGGCGCTATCCCGTTTCTGTTGCTGGACATAGGGTGAGATGTAGGTGTGATGACTGCGGTGTGGTGGCAGCGGGGGCAGAGGCAGTTGCGGGGGCTGCTTCATTTTCATCATGGTGAGTTGAGGCCGACGCTCACCCAGTAATGGACGCTGGGAATTGTTGTACGGATGATTACGCTGCATGCAGGCCGAACTCAAGGACATATTGTCATCATAGTCATCTTCATCCTGATCCATATCCTGACACACATAGGCATGTCCATAGATGCCATGATCGTAGTATTTGTAGTTTTTCATGTTTGCATTCGGCGGTGGCAGCGGCGGGGGCTGTTGCTGCTGCTGGTGTTGTTGTTGTTGCTGTAGCTGCAGTTGTTGACTGCTGCCGCCAGAGTTGACTTCCACTGGAACACTTTGACTACCAGCACCGCCTGGTGTACCATTTACATCACCTCCAACTCCACCTCCGCTGCCAAAGAGCTTGGCCAATTTGACAGTCATATTTGCTTTCCGTTTGGATGGCAGAAAAGTTTTTCAATTAAAATGTTGCCCAATGCCAAAGACAATGACAGTTGGAGCCAAGTTCCCAGTTCCCAGTTGCAGTTGTCGTTTTACGCCCCCCTCCTGCTGAGCTGAAAGTCTGTAAGCAAAGAGAGAGAGAGAGGAAAGAATTGAAGATGAATATAAGCATAATGGAAATTTGATTTGTATACGAGAGCATGTGGGAAGAATGGATGAGTAATTAAAAATTTGTACCGTAACAGTAAATAGGATAGAAAATTTAAGAATTGTGAAGAGAATTACGTAAGATTTCCCTCTAGTAGGGCAAATTTTCAAATTTCGTCGGTCCTCTCGCATGCTAATTTGGAGACTTGTTACGATAGTTTTCTTAATGTCTTTTTGAACATAGTTACTCAAAATGCTCAGAAAAAGAAGCATGGCTCGTACAAACTTCCCTGGTACACCAAAGGGTTAAAAAAATTAAAAAATCTTCGAAATAAATTTTACAAGCGCTTTACTAATAACCACGATCCTGCTGATGGGGAGAAATATCGGCTGCATAAACGTGAATTCGAGTTTTTGAATAAGTTTTTATACATGCAGTATATTTCTGATGTCGAAAGTCGTTTAAAAACTAATCCAAATTCATTTTGGAGTTTTATCAACTCGAAAAGATCAACATCCTCAATTCCATCTAATATGTGCCTTGGCTCACTATCGTCAAATTCGTACGACGGGATAGTAAACCTTTTTTGGCGCCAATTTTGAGCCAAAGAGTGTTTGGGATGACCAATTCACTCTTGATTCCATTCCTTCGATTCTTAATGTCGGCATCATTCCCATATCGGAAGATGACGTTTTGGAAGCAATCAATGACTTTGACGACTCTTTTAAGCCAGACAGTGATGGAATTTCTTCGTTCCTACTCAAGAATTGCATTGGTGAGCCCCTCACTATGATTTTTTCTAAGTCGCTTGCACTTGGGAAATT
Source organism: Lordiphosa stackelbergi (assembly GCA_018904235.1). Classification (NCBI taxonomy): domain Eukaryota; kingdom Metazoa; phylum Arthropoda; class Insecta; order Diptera; family Drosophilidae; genus Lordiphosa; species Lordiphosa stackelbergi. The sequence goes on along the minus strand of JAEIFU010001508.1, from coordinate 33,251 downwards.
TATAAGTACAGGGTTGTCCATATTCGACGGACCCATCTGGCAACGCCATAGCTTTTGACAGAGATGTCAGATCGCTTAATGACATACCGCGTTTGAAGCGTCAGTCCAAGCAGATTTTTACCATGGAACAATACACGCCACGCGAGCGCTCTGAAATAGTTGAAATTTACATTCAACAGAACAAGTCAATTGTGAAAACTCAACGTGCTTTTAAAAAATTAAAAATTTTGACGAAATGTGGGACATAGGGACCGTAAATAAGCAAAATTGCCGTATTTACGCCACTGAAAATCCTCAGGAGATTCAAGAAGTGCCTCTTCATGACGAAAAAGTCACAGTTTGGTGCGGCGTTAGTGCGAAAACGGTCATTGGGCCGTTTTTCTTCCAAAATGAAAATGGCCATGCTGTTACCATCAACCAGGAGCGTTATCGCGACATGATGACCAATTTTGTGATGCCAATTATTCGTCGAAAGCGTATGAGGCAGTTCTGGTTTCAACAAGACGGCGCTCCACCGCACACAAGTCGCATAACAATCGATTTTCTGAAGAAATTGTTTCCGGGCCGTTTGATGTCGAAAAGTGGTGATTTGGACTGGCCACCGCGTTCGCCCGATTTGACGCCGCCTGACTTCTTCTTGTGGGGATATTTGAAGTCAAAGGTTTACGTTAACAAGCCAAGGACCGTAGAAGAGCTCAAGGACAACATTCGTGAAGAAATAGCCGCTATTCCGGCCGAAATGTTGGCGAAATCGATGGAAAATGCTGCAAAAAGGGCACAATACGCCATCAACGCCAGAGGCGGCCATTTGAGAGATATCATATTCAAAAATTGATGTAAACAAATCTACTTGGAACAAATTAAATGATTAAGATTGCCAACCGCCAAATTTTTATTTTTTCTTTGATTTTTTTAAAAAAAATGGGTCCGTCGAATATGGGCAACCCTGTAAGTGGAAGGTAGCTTCAGTTGTCCCTATTCACAAAAAAGGATTCAAAAGTGATGTATCAAACTATAGGCCAATTTCAAAACTTAGCAATATATCTAAGCTCTTTATCGTATAGTCTTATAAGTTTTAATTTAAAAAATACCAATTTTAAACAGCATGGTTTTCCTTTTTATATAACGAATCTAACTGTATTTTAGCCATATCTGCATTTTTACATTCGTAATCCGGTGGCTATCTTTTTGAGTGATATCGCTAACGATAGCTTTGATTTTGTCTGTCCTTTTGTCTATTATTTAAGCATGCCACGTTCGTTCTTCCTTCTTCCGTAGTAAAAGGGCTATAGTATTATTGTGGGGGGAGATCGTCTTATTTTTATAGAAAAGCCTAACGGCCAATACAATACGTCATCAGAACTGCCTCAAGGTAGTGTACTGGGCCCGCTGCCATTACCATATTTATTAAAGACCTCGGTTTCCTACTTAAGCCTAATAAGGAGGGCGTTCGAATTTTCCTTCAGTTGTCAAACTTGGTTTAAAAAAATTGCTTAATTAATTTTTCCTTGTCTCATTCTGATGTTTGGTACGGAGAAAGCCAAGCAATACACTCAAGGAATTTTCAGAGTTGCCATATCGATGAACCGTGGACTGTATCGAACAGCTGATATTTCTCCAAGAGAAATTGTGCAGCCATTTTTTCCTTGAGTCAGTTGTCAAAAGACAAGGCAAAAAGAAAAATAAATGGAGTGCAAGACTAAAAATCGTCTGCAAAATTTTAGTTATGACGACAAAAGTGCTTTAATTGATGCATTGAATGCAGATGGCAGCTAAACTGGACACCGCATTTACAAAATGTGCTTGGGAAGCAATTGGTGTCCAGTTGAGAAAAGGGGTTACATATAATCACTTCATGTGGCTGCCTCATACTCCTGCACCAGACAATCAGGATGTAATCTTGCACCACGCTTGCGCAACTTGTCATGTTGATTCAGGGCACAGTCCAAGGCATGAATTAAGCCATCTTGCGTTGCAGCGATATGTACACCTGAGTGGGATCCTTCTCGCCCTGAATGATGCGTCGTGGAGACGGCAACATGCTAACAGAGCAATTCTGTAGTCTTGCTCACATTCTTCATTTTAATAGCTGCCACTGCAACTGCAGTGCATGCATGTTGTGCATTGTGCCTCATTTGATTTAAATCTTAAATCAGATACAAATAGGGTCACGGAACAAGGGTAAATTTCTTGAGGACAATTCTAACGTCTTATAATTTATAATTATCTTATTTTTAAATCTTTATTAACTTTAATATATTAATTTTATTAATAAACTATCCATTCTTACTTAATACTATTCTATCACCTTTACGGCGACAGTACGAAGCCTTAGATTTAGGTTTTCCGCATTCGTTATTATGTTTGAGTTTAAATTCCTTCACATGTAAAAAATATTATATAAAAAAACCCCTCCATAAATAAAATAAATTTATAATTTAATATATATAATATAAATATCATTTTAATTAAATATTAATTTAAATAAAATTAATTTATTTTTTTATTAAATTTATTTTAATATTGAGATATATTATTTTATTCAATGCTCGGCGCTTGTAAAGCGAAATTCTAATCAGTTCAATGATCCTTATACACGATTGAGTCTGTACTCTGCCTTGAGTGCGTTCCAGAGTTGAATATGCTTCGCTTATCTGGAATCCTTCCGCTGCAGTTCATGCGAATAGGTTGGAGCGTTTGCAAAAAAAGATTCCTCAGTACACTTGACTAATTTAAATTTTTTCGAACCCTTACCACCGTATTTGAGTAGATGTCGCCTCATGAGTATGTTCTACCCTTGAGGATAAGAGAACAATTACATCCTTGATTTTTTAAATGACATTATAGTAGGCAATATTAATTGTGCTAACCAGAGCTCGCAAAGTATGGTCAACCAAATTTTTCTATGCTGTCTGCTCACCGAAATGACAGGAAAAACTTGAACAGAGTTGCTCACTCTCAACAGAACACTAGAGTTTGATTTTCTAGTGTTTTCTGTTTCATAATCGATGAGAAAACACACTGAGCTGTCTGACTATAACAGTTTGATGGGGACAATTTCGTTTGTTGTGTATTTACACCACCTTGGCCTACTAGGGGATTAAAGTATATTTAAAAAATATACAATATTCGATGTATTATAATTTAAACACTTATTTTTAAGCATTAAGTATCTGGATCATCCCAAGCGTTTTCACGACAATCTCAGCCTTTTAACAGCGTATATTTAATTGTTTGCACCTTAATTCCCTTGGACTGATTTCTCAGTCTGGTGGTCAAATCAATTTAAAGCGATATGAGCTTGCGTTTAACCATAACCTTTATATCGTCTTATGGACAGCCCTTTCACTTGGACATGATCCATATTTAGGGAGGCTATTGGAGCCATTTGCAGGGCATTATGTTTATATTTTGTTGACAATTTACCAAACCCTTTGCAGGCTTTTAGTAAAATAATCTCGCTGGCAGTGGATACAATTTTCACTTTAGACGCAATTGTTTAAGTTTATTTGCCTCGATAGCAATTTTCATTTTCCTTGCATTTTTTCATACCGGTGCACCGCGGTGTACTCTCTTTGAACCTCGTTAAACACTTTCCGATGTTGGTTCGTCAATGTTCATTCACCTTAAAATGTTTAACATGGGGGCCAGATAATATTATACTACATTCCCAAAAGCAAAGCGATGAATTTAAGGTATTGCCATTATAGGCCATAATTAAACAACAATCACAGCGTCGATGTATTGTTATGCCTTCTACAAAAGCACACACATGCATACAAGATATATTTAATTGCGGCACACACATGCTTAGAAGACACTTTCGAAAAATTCTGCCCAGCAAAGTGTCTCAAGGAAACACATGAGCAAAGCAAGCTAGAAAATCTCTCATTGATTGAGCAAAGAGCACTTTTGTGAATAGTCAGAGGTGAGATGTCAATTCGTTCCACTTTTTCATAGTGTCTGAGAGAGAGTGACTGTATTCTATCTGACAGCCTGTGAAAAGGGAGCATTTTTTGGGAGCTCTGGTGCTAACCTACTTTCCCAAATTCCTTTTAATGTTCCATTCAGAGTGGGGACTCACAGGGCCAATTATGCCCTTAATGATCCTATATTAAGAGGTCTTCCTATATATAATCGTCTTCCAGTTAGCATGCGGTTCGACTTTAACAGTAACAATGTCACTGTTAAGAAAATACTTAGGACTTTTTCTTAAAGTTTAATCATTACTGTTAATTTTTAAGTTTTATTGTAGTAGCCAGTTAGGTTATGCGTTGCCGAAATACACTAAATAAATAAATAAATTAATAAACGATAAGAAAAATTGAAGACCATTTTCTACTTTAAGTACTGACTGTTCTTAGGCTACATAAGAAGAAACCAAAAACGAATCGAGATAGAGCTGCCCACAGCCAAAACGCTAATCAAGAGCGAAGATTTGGCATATACCTTCGTTTAGTTATGCAGCCGCGCACTAAGAAAGAAATTTTGAAAAATTTGTCCGCGAAATGGGTCAAAAAGCTGAAGAAAAGTTTATATGGAATACATAACATAGCAGCTGTTTTGCTAAGAGCGCAAGTGTTTTTTTTATTTTTGTACAAAAACAAATTAGAATCAAATAGCGAATAGCCTCATTTAATTAAACTTAATCTTATGGCACATACAGTTTGGTCGGAAAGTAAAAAGGACCGATTTTCTTCCGCCGCGACTGTACCATTGGATTCGTAGAGGGCGTTCCTAGCTAACGAACAAGCGACTGGTCAGTTGTCTCCCGCAACCTGGAGAGTCAGGACAGGCATTTTCGACGTGTTTTTGTGAGTGGTGCAAGCCGGCAAGAGGTTCGCGATTTAATTCTGTGTGAAACTCGGTAAATCTGCGACAGAAGCAGGTTTTCCCAGAGTGTTGCTTTAGCAGAAGTGGTGTGTTTCGGTGGCACCAGGCCCTTTTGAGGGTCGGGAAGAGGTCCCCGATGAAGACCGTGCTGGAAGACCTTCGACTTCGACAAAGACCGACAATGTGACTCGTGTGCCAAAGTTTTTAACTCAAACCGTCGACTCAGTATTCGTTTAATTGCCCAGATGTTAAATTTACCAAAATCTGTGGTTCATGACATTGTGACGGAGCATTTGAACATGCGCAAGGTGTGCGCGAAGATGGTCCCAAAAGTGAACTTGAAAAGTGACTTCTTGTGAACAACGTTTCCTCGCCTGAAAAGGCCAATGAAAGGCAAGCATTTTGAGACGACAAAGAGGATCCAAGCAGCAAGGCTATTCCGGAAAATACCTTCCGTGACGCCTTCAATGCTTGGAAATCACGCTGGCAGCGCTGCATCGACGCAGAAGCAGCCTATTTTGAAAGTTTTTATAGAATTGTAACAATTGGCTCAATAAATTTTTTTAAATCTTCTCTATTACTTTTCGGACAGGGAAGGTAGCTAAAGAAATAAATAATAAAAAAAAAAAAAAAACCAATGTACTGCGTTTATTTAACAATTCTTCAGCAACACAAAAAAAAAAAAAAATAAATTATTTTACATCAGTACGTCTCGTTACTTTCGTAATAAAGGTTCTTTTTTTTTTTTTTTGATTTTCCAATTCTTACGATTATTTTTCTTCTGACTTTGTTTTTCATAAGCAAACCTACTTCTTCTCTAATATTATTTCTCTTTCTACTTGAATTCATAGCAAATCGTTGATCTACTTTTCCTTCCTATCTGTCCTTATCCATTTACTGTTTGCTTTCTTTTTCTTAGATCAGCCTTTGTAAATATTTGCTGTCTTTTCTCCGTTCGTTCTGGCTTTCCCGACTTTGATTTTCCTAACGATCGTCTTAACATAAAGTATGTAAAGCATCAATTAAAAAATGCACTTCTTTTCCCAATGCTTCCCCACTCTTTTTCATCATTCTTGTTGCATTCTTCCCCAATTTAGTTGGTCTAATGGATTTCTCTTGGTCTTTTCGCTGTGGCCCCCACTCACTGCACCCTGCCACTAACCAACCAAACAAACGTTTTGTGTGTGTGTGTGTGTGTGTTAATCCAAAACCAAAACAAGTGCAACGCTATGTTGCAACAGCTGGATGTTGGCTGCTGGGTGCTGACTTCTGCCACTGCCTCCGCCTTCTGTGTGGCAACTTGGTAACCTGGCGTGTTCTCTGGCTTTGAATGCGATTTGAAGGAGGAACCGCAAGCGGAAACTGTAATGGGATATGCCAGATACAACTGAAACTCAATAATAACGAGCGGAAATATTTCCACACACATCGAACGCCAACTGGGCGATATCTTTTGTCTATATAGTTAGTTTATTTTTTTGCATCTTTTTCTCCTGTTTTAATTAAAGTATTTTTGCATAAAGTTGGTGCAAACAGCAGCAGGAGGAACAAAAACCGCAGGCAGCTGTCAATTGACGTCATAATAAAAATATCATAAAAACGTTGGACGAGGTTAAAGCGAAACGCACAAAAACCCGTGGCTGTGGCTACACTATGAATGATTTCTGTGCACTTTTTTCTTTGCCTTTCCGCTTTTTGCAAAGTTTTACTTTTTTGCTACGAAGTTTGTCATATTGTTGGTTGGTGCATAAATGACAATGCCAAAAGGGGCTAAGAGCTGGCCAGGGATGGGTGGGTGGTTGGTTGGTTGTGTGACTGATATGGCCACAAAAAAGTGCCGGCTAACGAACGACACAAAAAATACTTATACAGCGATCGCGCGTTGCTGGTGTGACACCAAAAGTCGACAACTAACTTTATTGGGGTTTATCAGAGAGACATCACAAAAGCGGGAATGGGAGGACAAAGCAAACAATGTCACAAATGGTGTGTGTGTGTGTGAGTGTGTGGGCGACATCTGTGTGGTGGACAAGATGACAGAATCAACAATACACGGAGAATAATGCTTGTTGAGATATAAACAGAAGTTTTTGACAAGCAATAGATACAGAGAATTCAATAACAAAATATTAAAGAAATGATCACACACAGCAACGATTTCAGCAGAAAAAGCAACACGCTCTGTGTGTCATGCTAAATATGTAACTGGAGCTAGGCTACAGCTGTTTATCGTAATATAATTAAGTCTATATCAATTTAGTAGGTAAATAAACAGAAGCTTGTAGAATGAGTCTATATGAGCACTATCAGCGTTCAGAAGCTTAGTAAACAAAAGTAAGCACTACTCTTGCAAATTCCAAAGTGTGAAATCTACCAATCACAAATGGGGGGAGGGGAACTGATGTTAATGAGCTTAACCTGAATGTACCTTAAGCTATTAGTAATCATAATGCGTGAACCCATGTGATGTTATTGAAATTCGTTTTTAACAGAGCTCGCAAATAACTATTGACCGTTTATCCCTTTGCGGTCTGCGCCCTAACATAACCGAAAAAAACATGCACGCTTGCTCTCTCTCTCTCTCTGAGCAGAACACTTCGTTTCGTTTTGTTTTGGTTAACAGTTGACTGTTCTCAGTTGAGCTATTCTAGTTGTGCTCATTCAATAACAACTTACAGAGAGCGATCCGACTGAGCGCTCGCACATTAACAGTCAGCTCTTTTTCTTTGTGTTTGGCCTGATGCATACAAACGCAAAAGACTTTTAATTTCTTCGCTCGCGTTCAAACGGTCTGCGATTGAGCAGAGCAAAACGGAAACCCTTAAAATTGGTTGTTCTCTGACGGCAGACCGATTTATTCAAGAGATGACGTAAACGGTTCATCTCTGACTCTATGCTCAAAGGGTTTGTATATAAAAGTTATTTTTGGACAACGAAAAACGGTCAACAGTTATTGCGAGCTCTGGTTTTTAAAATTTAGTCGTATGCTGTTGTGTTGGATGATATGCATCCTAAATTCTTAAAGCTTGTCTTACCAAATATTATTAATCATGTAAACACATATAGTCTCTTTATTGGGACTATATGAAACTAAAGGTAGCCAAACAGCTCGTCATATTAGTGACGGTAGCAATATATAGAGTCTCTTATGGGATTTTAAATATCATGAACACATATAGTCTCTTTATTGGGACTATATGAACCAACCAACCAACCATGTATTATGAAAATACATAATTTTGATTTAGTGCATATAAGCTCACTAAGCCGCCATATATCTGGAACACTGCGTTTACGACTTTGACTTTCCCGGAAAATTGGAAAATAGTCAAGATTGTTTCATTACCAAAAGCAAATAACGAACATAGACCGATATCCATACTTTCCCCTTTATGTCTAAAGTATTTCAACATCTTATGTTACAGCAGATTAGTACATTTTTAAGCCTGACTCCAATGTTTAGTAATATGCAATCCGGATTCCGGAAGCACAGAAGCTGTATCACGGCATTAATAGAGCTCACTGAAGATATTCGTAAGCAAGTTGATAACAGTCTGGTACCATTTCTGAAATTACTTGACTTTAGCAAGGCTTTTGATATGGTAACCCATAAAATTTTATGTACTAAACTAGCCAAATTCTTTAAAGGTGAATTAATATAAAAGGTTATCCTTGTAGAACTATTAATTAAACGAGAAGGCCAAGCTAACTTCGTCTTTGCCGAAGTTTTTATACCAGTGGTGCCCAAAACGTCATTTGCCTATCACGTGTGATAGGAAGTCAAAATGCTGCCGGCGTCGCAGCCGACACACGCATAGAGAGAGAGAATACGTGTGCTCTATAAATAGCACGCACACACATTTATTTGTTTGCTTGTAGCCCATGTTTGACATAATGACGATTACTTCGTGTTTCGCTGTTACACACACCATCGCAACGCTTGATAGTGTGTGCTTGGGCACCACTGTTTTATACCCTTGCAAATGTTTTAATATATCAGAGTTTAAGAACGCCAGTATTAAAACAAACAATTTGTCTATATAAAACCCATTTTCCGACCGATAGTTCCTATGGACAGCTATAAGATATAGTCATCCGATTTTGACCAAAACTTCCAAATCTGTGTGAAAGCATATAATATTAATAATCGCTGAGTTGGGAGACGTTAACATTAAAAACAAAAAAGTTTTTCTCACTAAAACCCACTTTTCGACCTATAGTTCCTATGACAGCTATAAGATATAGTCATCCGATTTTGACCAAAACTTCCAAATCTGTGTGAAAGCATATAATATTAATAATCGCTGAGTTGGGAGACGTTAACATTAAAAACAAAAAAGTTTTTCTCACAAAGACCCACTTTTCGACAAATAGTTCCTAGGGCAGCTATAAGATATAGTCATCCGACCCGGTCGGTTCCGACATATTAGCAGTGTGCAGTAAAAATAAGATTCTGTGCAAAGTTTCAGCTCGATAGCTTTAAAACTGAGAGACTAGTTTGCATAGAAACAGACAGACAGACGGACGGACAAAGCTCAATCGACTCAGCTCGTCACCCTGATCAAGAATATATATAGTTTATAGGGTCGGAAATGAATATTTCTATGCGTTGCAAACTTCTGGGCAAAATTATAATACCCTTCGCAAGGGTATAAAAATTATTAAATTAATAAATTAAAAAAATCTTATGAGACTTCCGGTATATTGTCATTCGATACATTAAGGAAAACCAATTCGGTTAAATAATCGGTTAAGCGACTCTTGTTCAGTGACTCTTGTTCAGGTTTTTTTTTGTTTAGTAAATCTCGTTCAGTGACTTTTATTTTATGTCTCTTGTTAAGTGCCTCCTCTTTGGCGACTCATCTTTAGTGACTTTTGTAAAGTGTTTAAACAGTGAATTTGGTTTAGCGACTTTGTTTAGTGACTTTTCCTCAGTGACTTTCGTTCAATGACTTTTGTTTAGTCATTGTGTTTTGTTTAGTGACTGTTCTTTAGTGACTTTTGTTCAGTGACTCTTGTTTAGTCTTTCTTGTTCAGGTTCTTTTGTTTAGTGACTCCTGTTCAGTGACTTTTATTGTATGACTCTTTTATTCAGTGACTCTTGTTCAGTGACTTTTTTTTGACGTCTCTTGTTCTTTGACTTCTGTGTAGTGACTTTTGTTCAGTGCTTGAACAATGCTTTTTGCTCAGTGACTCTTGTATAGTGTTTCTTGTTTAGTGACTTTTGCTTAGTCACTTTTGTTTAGTGACTTTTGTTTAGTGTCTCTTGTTTAGTGACTCTATTTCAGTGACTCTTGTTAAGGATCTTTTGTTTTTTAGTGACACTTGATTAATAATTTTTGCTTTGTGACTTTTGTTTAGTCACTTTTTATACCCTGTACCCATTGAAAATGGGTAAAAGGGGATCATGAAGTTGTGCAAATGTATGTAACATGGAGAATGAAACATTTCTGACCCTATAAAGTATATATATTCTTAATCAACATCAACAGCCGAGTCGAGTTAGCCATGTCCGTCTGTTTGTCCGTCCGTCCGTCTTTTCGTCCGTCTGTCCATCCGTCCGTCCGTCTGTCTGTATGAACGCGTCGATCTCAGAGACTATAGGAGATGGAGACACAAATTTTTGCATGAATGTACGTAGGTGTATACCGTACCCAGATTAAGTTTGTTTCAGATTTGCAAAATTTCCCCCTCCCCTCCAAAACCACAATTTTAAAGTTGCAACCTCGTGGCTTAATATATCTTATCATTGGACTTATATCTATCTATTCTGAAAAGCAAAAACATTTCGGTAGGCAAATTTTGCCTTGTGAGAAAGGAGGGGCGTTGAGTGTGGTCTCAAGTGTACAGGGTATTTGGAAGTCGGGCCACTCGACTGCAACGCTCTTACTTGTTTTCAATGACTTTTGTTTAGTGACTTATTTAGTGACTCTTAATCTCTGATACACAATTGGCGTTGGATTAAAAATATTTTTATATTCTTAAACTTTTGAATCAAAGGAAAAAAAATTTTTATCTTAAATTTTTGAATAAAGTGAAAAATATGCAAAAACATGAAATGACAGCAATCGTTTAAATATAGCAAAACTTCACTTTACTACCGCCCTTTTGATTGCCCTTTTTGTACTTAAGTATGTATGTATGTACGTTCCGCCTTCTCACTGAAACCCTTTCGGAGGTTAACATGGTTGAGTTAATCTTTTGATTTTGCCTCTTCTCTCTGGCCTGTTGTTGATTTCATATCATTTTTAATTTTGTAGCCAGTGCCCGGTCAGACAAAGCGCTCTCCACCTCTCCGCACCGATCCACCGATTCGACATATTGTACGTGGTGCTTGTCAAACAAATGCAACACCAACAGCAACAGCAAAGAGGAAAAACAACAACAAATGAAATTGCAACAGAAAAAGCAAGCGACAGTGGGAGAGACAAGTGGGTGGGCGTAAACGGGGGGTGGGTGGGAAGTGAAAAAATGCAACAGTTTGTAATTTGTGCCAAGAATTGCCTTAACGTTGTGTCGTCCATAGCTACATCAGCAGCGAAAAAATTAAGTTGAAAACAAGGCAGCAAAAAATTGCTATTGGCTGTGACAAAGGCTCAAAGAGGATATAAGTTGGCACAGTGGTTGGAGTCATCTCGTATTAGAGCTTCTTTATTCATTCATTCTTTATTTTTATATTTATGAAAACTATTTTTAGATTTTAAGGCGACTTGGCCACTTTCAAAAAAAATTTTACGGGTCTTGGACTGTGACAAAAGAAATTTTCTGTCGTTAATTTGATGTTTAATTGAAAATTCTTCTCAATCAAATTTAAGTCTTCAAAAAATAGCCAACTGAGGTTGAGAGGTAAGTTGGTTTTGGTTAATATGAAAGTGAATATTTCGGAGTCAGGCCACTCGACTGCAACACTCTTACTTGTTACCCCATTTCTTTTGCTAAACAAGCCAGTTTGAAATCAAGTAAGTCATGTTTTCAAAATTTAGCAGGTTGTCTGTGTAGCTGTATCAAGAATCTGCCGTTTATATCACCAGTAGACTTTGCTTTCTTAGTAATCTAATGTCAACAGGATTTGACCATCTGACTGCACACTTTGGCACCACTGTGCCACTCTCTGATGCCCGGTTATAGTGGCGGACGACTGGACATGAACACGTCCATGTTGTCCATGCAGCAGCAGCGCCACTAGTGGGTGCGTCATGCTGTTGGCGGACGGCCCCCCCTTGATTGTGTGGCGCAAATGTTAATGAGACAAAAGATGTCAAAGCGCAAAACGAAGACGATGACTTGGCCTGCACATAAAAAACAGTTGGCCTTTTAACTGGTTGGCAGGCAGCCCATTTGTGTTGTTGATCGCTCAGCAAATAGCCACGAAATTTTTTAACTTTTCCCCCGCTTCCTTTTCAGACCGAGAACAGAGAGAATTTAATTATTTGAATCTTGTTTTCCACCTCATATTTGTCAATGTCTCTTCATTTTTTGCATTGCCTACTTTCGCGATACTAACTAATTTACAGCGACCTCAACAACAGGCAACCACCACTTTATGGCCACTGCACTTGACTTGGCCAGAACGTGTCTTTTATGGTTGGAGGTTGACCACTTCCTGTCACGTCACACAACTCACAAATAACTGACGAGACGATGCAACAATAACTTTCGGGCAGCTGCACGAAAGAAAGTATGCCAGAGACCCAGAGGCTTACAAAAAATGTCAGAAGAGGCAACAATTTATGCTCACGAAATATGCGACAAAAAGCAAACCAAAATAAATAAGTGAGGTAACAAAAACAACCAAGCCATGCCACAAAGATGGAAAGCAAGAAAATCAATGAAAAATTTCATACACGATTATCTGAAAATTTCACAATATTTTTGTTTCTTCGTACCAAAATGGTAAAAAAAAATCCCTAGATTTAGCTCTTGTCATAGCCAATCAGTCAGTGAAAACATCAAATAAATAAATAAAAATTGTTTCCTCCAATATTAAGAAAATGTTAATTAAGTTATTTTAATTGGCCCAAATATAAATGGAAGATGAAATAAAGGTAAGTTTACTTAACTCCTAAAACCCAAATATAAGAGAGAGAGAGAGAGAGATATAATTTGGCTCAAAATAAAGGTAAGAAAGCAGAGATTAAAACCGAATCGAATAACGGATAGGATTACGGTTTGGGCGAAATGACGATTTTTCTGGCATAAAGTCAAAAAATCGATGGTATTAATTTCAAAAAATGACCCTAATTATTGAAAGTGAATACTTCAATTAGATTAAAAAAAATTTTTTTTTTTCTGCCGGGTGGCACCTCTTCTCTTGTGGCAGCTCTCCGAAGTCAGCTGATTTATCAAAGCACGTGCTTGTGAAAATTGACGTAAAAAGATCATTGTATTTGCAGAGTAAAAAAATAGGCAAAGCTTCAACAAAAAATTCAAGTTTAATATGGAAAACGAAGCTCACGGTATGTAAAATTGATATCTGCTGTGATAAGAAACGAATTTTGTGTTTTATTGTTGTTGTCTGTTGTTTTGTTCATTGTGTTTTTTGCAGAAAAATAACAAATGTAATTGTGTTCCGTGGAGTAATACTTTTGCGGCGCATGTAGGCGCATGCAACTAAAAATGGCAAGTTATTTGTTAAAGCCCCTGGTATAAAGTGTTATTAATCTTTTTGCTCATTTTTGCTCTTTATCGAATAATATGCATTTTTAGTGACATATGAGTTTTCGCAAGAAACTCTGATTGATATCACTAGTTTACAAAAATAAAAAAAATAAATGACCCATTTGAACTGAAATATTTTTGTAGTGTAGTTTGGAATGGTGATTTCAAAAATCAATTTCAAAAAAAATTTATGGCTCCGTTTTTGAAATATGAATTTTTTCACTTTTTCGGTAGGTGCTCTTACATTTTAAGCCATATCTGACTTCATAATTGTCAGATAGAGTCAAGCCAGATATGAATCGAAAGGTAATTCAGCTGCCAACGATCGCGTCAAACATTGTTTTAAAATCGGTTTAGTAGTTTTAATTTAACGACCAAATATATTTCAAAAAATTTAATTTTTGCTCAAAAATGCAAAATATTTCATTTTTTAAACGCCTAGAAAAAATATAAAAAAATCCAAAAAAATTATTTTTATTTTTTCTACTTAAAAATCGCACTTTTACAAAGACTATAAGGTATTGGTGAGGAAAATCGTGTCACACGTACCGTAGATGGATCAAATTGAGTAGAGGAACTAACAGTCAAATTTGAGTATTTTGTGTGTTCACAATAAATAAACTTGTATTTTTCTTCGTCTTTTGGTCACTTTATGAAGTTAGCGAAAAGCCAGAACAAAAATTATAATCAAGAACCGAACAAAAGTCGAAGCAAACGGAAATTTATTTTTGAATAATCACGAAAATACCACATTTTTTTACACTAAATTGCTCACAGCTCCTGTGTTTGTTCATAGATTTTGATAATCGTTATCTGGTTTTCTTCGTAGAAGTGCGATTCATTAGTAGAAAAACTAAAAATATTTTTTTTTGGATTTTTTTATATTTTTTCCAGGCGTTCAAAAATGAAATTTCTCGCATTTTCGAGCAAAAAATCGATTTTTTTGAAATATTTTTGGTTATTGTATTCAAACTACTAAACCGATTTAAAAACAATGTTTTACGCGATTACTGGCAGTTCAATTGCCTTTCGATTTATATCTTGCTTGACTCTATCTGACAATTATGAAGTGAGATATGGCTTAAATCGTAAGAGCACCTACCAAAAAAATGAAAAAATATTATTTCAAAAACGGAGCCATGAAAAAAAAAAAGAAATAGCTTGTCTCAACGGTTAGCGACTTCGACCAACTTCGCGATTCCGTGTTTTGAGAGGGCGTAATTTGAGAACAAACCAGTTTTTGTTAGATCACCATTTTCCAAACATCAAAATCGGGGACACTATAAAAAAAATATGGGTCGGTGAAAAGTCTGGGTTATTATTGTGTATATTCAGTAGAAATGGGTCTTTTTTGGCTGTAAACTAGTGTATTTGGAACAGCAACAATCGAAATGCAGATGGCATAACTGAATACATTAAAGCAGAGATCAACAAAATCGATTTAAGCATAAAAAATATAGATCAAGTTAAAGCCAAATTAAAAGATATCTGTCAAGATATAAAACCATGCACTCAGAATGGCTTTTAAAAAATTTGAAAGTGAAAATTGATTATGAAAATACAGCAAGATCATCACCCTCCAATATGGGACGACAAAAACTAAGCTATACTGAGGGAGGGCTACGATTGAAAAGAAAATTGGCCTCTGAACTTGCCTTACAGACTAATTTGCGGTTGGAAAGGGGCAAGTGGCAGGGGGCGTGGGTAATACACATAAGTACCAATGTTCCGAATTGTCAAATGTGCCAAATTGCACATCAAAAAGTTCGATTTTTATAAAAATGTGACGTTTTGTCCATACCATTTCAGGTAGTTGTAAGGGCGGGAAGTTAGGGCGTGGCCCAATTTTTTGACGACATTTTTTTCGAAATTCTAGTTTAATATAAGACACATTTACACAAAATTTTAAGGGCCTAGCTTTTTTTTTTTCCTTCCAACAATATCCCCCTCCCCCACCATCTTATTCAAAATAAAAAAAATAATAAAAAATTTTATCTTTTGCTCCCTCTGTTTATAATTTTTAACACGGAACCTTATTTTAAAAATTTGTTTTTTGAAGCTTTTATTTGCACCCACAAAATGCTTTGAAAATAAATATTTTCCAGAGGAAGAGCAGAAAAAAACAAGCATTCTTGATTACAGCAAATAAACCAATTTCCGCTTAGCGTTGCTAAACTTTTGTTGTGCGCGCTCTCTATGCACTCAGAAGCGGATAGGCTGTGCTCCGCTCCGCTTTCTGTGTGCGGGGGGCCATACCTAGCAACGTCATTGAACAGCACTTTCAGTCTCTGTTTACTTTCAACGTGATTTTGCCCAAATACCTCGATTCCATTAAATAGAGACGATGTTAGGTAAGTTTTAGCTATAAGAAGTCTGAGGTTTATTGGTACAAAGTTTTGAGTCAAGTGAAGTTGTCGAAGAGAGCCAGCTTAGCAACTGACCACGTCAGAGTCTGGTTAAATACTATTCCCAAGTTATTGGTCTTTTCAACATATTTTATTTCTTATCCATATAGACACCAAGAGTACTAATATCAATAGCCATTTTTGTGTTTAAGTTTTAAATTACTTTTCAAGTACTCGAAAGTTGCGTATGAAAATGTACATTTTCTTTATTTAAGCCGTTTTCAAAATTGTTAACAATCATTTTCCATTGCAAATACTTAAATGTTTTGCTCGTTTATCATTATTATTATTATTACCAAGAAAACAAATTGCCAGCCAAATAATGGAAATAATAATCGAAATAATAATAAATAAGCAATTTACAAATTTTCCAATTGAAATTTTCGGTATAAAATTAGTTGCATTGGCGAATGGTGGGACATACCCATTCCCCTCTAGTCCCTTTTCATGGTCATTTAAGTGGAAATTTGTGCTGCTGCATCATCAGCAAAATTTGTTGCAGGTGTAAAATTTAACAGAATCGCAGACAAACTCATAAAAAAAGAAGCCTTTGGAGTTTTCGTTTTGTTTTGTTCCCAAAACCGGTTGGCAACGAGAAGAACTCGATCTTCAGCAGGTAAAACTTCAAATGAAACAAAAAACCAAAACAAATCAGAGCACAGCTGTATCTTTTCTCGGCGTGTGAAAGTGTCTACAATTAAATGTCAACTTTAACTTTCTTGCAGCCCTGGCAAAAAAAAAAAACATAAGAGAAAAAAAGGGGTGTAGAAAAATATTATCGCATCACGCGCATCTATAAAATGATTTCACAGCAGCAACAGCAACAGCAACTTGCTCTTTCATTATCGGCACATCATTATAGAGAAGTTGTCGACGACGTTTATTTATTTTGCCCTTTAACTATTTGGGCAGCCACGACGACAACAACAACAACAACAGCTAGCGGCCTTTTCTTCTTTCAAGATGCACCTTGATTAAATTCCTGGAATTGAAAAATCTTTTGCCAGACAACGCAGTCTCTGTTGATATTTACTCGCCCGATCTGCCTACTACTACGTACTACGTACTACCACACTTTACTCACGGCTCTCGGGTTCGTTCGAGTCGAGTGAATCGAGACGAGTCAAGTCGAGTGAGTGAGTGTCTGGGTCCATTAATGATGCAGCAAATGCTTTTGCAGCTTCAAAACAGTGGAGCTGGGCGCTGGGAGTTGGCTGTGCTGGCCACAAGGAGACGTAACAACAACAGCAACCAGCAGCTACTTCAACTTGAAAATGTTGCAAAATGTGAAGGGAATTCTTGTGTTTTTACTCTAGACAATGCAAGCTCAAGTGGCATAGAGAAGAGGAAATACTCTACACACACAATCAAATGCTGATCCATGTATGTATGTATTAGTGCATTTGAAAAGTAAAGCTCTGCGAGAGTAGACACTCTGAAAGTCATGCACCATATGTGTGTATAAGTACAGAGTCGAGAAAGAGCAATTATTATTAATTTATAAAATTAAAAAATTAAACTATTTTACAAAAATATAAATGTTAATACGGGGTGCACAGAAATCTCTAAAAATTTTGCCGACGGTTGGTTTGTAAATCTCCAAAAAATTCGTTGGTGCCACAGAACTTCTAGAGATTTCATTTTCTAATTAGAAAATCTAGTTGGAGCACCAGATGTTCCAATTAATGTTCCATCTCTAAAAACAGGGCTGAATCTCTCGCCAAAAAATTTCCCTTATTTTAGATGTGGGTTAATTTAATGATTAACTGAAATTCTTTGATTGTGTTATATGTTTTATGAGGCATTTTTAAATAATTATTCAATTTTAAGTCGCATTCTCCACCAATATCACGCAAAATTTAAAAATTTGTTGGCGCCAAACATGAGGTGTTAGTTTCCATCCCTTAATCCGCTAGCTGTCATGTAGAGGGCGCCACTTCGACAAAAGGCGCTAGTGAGAAAAGAGCTTTGTAAAATCTCCTAACAAAACATTAGAGGTTTGAAACCAACCAAAAGAAGATTTCTGTGGCACCTAAGAATTGGAATTCGGTTGGAATTTGGTTGCAAGAGGTTTCTGTGGCACCCCTGTAAATAAACTAAACCAAACATAAGTATATGTGCATTGTGGAAGTTGATGGAGAATTTTCATAGCTTTAAAACAAGTTTAAGTTCATTATTCTAGGTTAACAGGGTGCTATGCACTTTGGCAGATGATTCTGAGTCACCTTGTTAACCTACAATGATGGGGCTATTGAAATGCTCAGTCACCTTTCCTTTGGAATTTTTCAAATATCTCGTTCCATTCAAAAGTTACGATTTTTGCAACGCTAAATCAACTGTGCTTTCTTCAAAAACAACAACTACTTAATTTACGTTTTTAATTTATATCCATAAACATAATCGAAAAAGCATTTATTTTGTGTCACGCCGACCGTTAAATGCACACTAATTTCTTATTGCCCAAGAAACAAACGCAAATGTGTGATAACGTTACTAAAAATGGTAACCAAAGAAGATTTTTACATAAGCATTCTTAATACAGGTGCATCCGTGACTTGAATTTGAACGTGTCACGGTGTATCACAATAAGCACAGAGTTAAGTGCTTGATCATCTGTGATCATTTTATAAAACTTATTTTTCCAATATGTACCTGGATTTTTGGAATTTTTCTAAATTTGACCGTGTTTTCAATATTTATGACGCTTTCCATTCAAGTGCTAAACATTTACACAGCTCACATTAAGCGTTTTTTCAATATTTAAAATAATGAAAAAAGAGTCAATATTTGTTATTTTTAAACTGTTGAAACAAAAAGCACCTTATTTAATTTATCAATTTTGTAATCAACTTTTAAGGAGATGCCTATTTTTAACGTGCGTGATTATCAATTCGTGACGCCGACTTATCTTAAGTATATAAGTCGTGAGTGACAGCAACAAAAACGCTCCAAAATAATGTGCGTGGAATCGCCTATGTAATATCATTTTATTTTCATAAAGTGCGTCTTCGTGGTAGTGCAAGAGAAAAAAAAAAAGTGCGTCACGCGTCTCATCTTTAATTTCTTCAACAGTCTGCATACCCAAAACCAATGTATCGTTCCTATTGAGGAAGGTAAAAACAATAACATGTATGCACCAGAGATCTGCACAAGTGCACCGCAACTACAAGTGTACTGCATTCGTACTTAATATTTTTCCCTCTCGAGTGTCTTCAACCACTGCAAAAAATCTATGCGGTGCTTACAGCACTCATGGCGTATATGTGCTTCGCGTCAAAGTGCGAATGTTGATGAGCTTACAACAACTACTTAACGGCGTTTGCCGTTGCTTTTCGAAGAAGAGAGAAGAGGGCGAGAGCAATGAAAGCTATGCCTATCCAAGATGCAACGAACAACGGCATGATACAACTTCTATTAAATGGTCAGCTCTCAGCTCGCTCTCAGATTGCCAGACTTCAAGCTTTTCAGAAGAAAAGCTTTCATCTTACAATGTAGCTGGCCATACCTTATTTGTTTTATCATGGAAAAAGGTTTGGTTAGCTCTCAGCTCGCTTTCTGTTTCAGTTAACAATACTTCAGTGTAATGCGAAAATTTGCATGCACGAGCTTTAAGAAAAAGCTCTTAGCTTACAATTCTATGCAGCCATACCTCTATTATTTGTATCATGTGCATATTCGTGTATTACTTGTATGTGTGCTGTATGTGTACGACTGGAGCGGTGCCTCTTCTAGCAGAAACAACCACTTTGACAGACGATCAACCCAGACACTCAGTCACATACATACGAATACGACAACGAGTGCGTATTTGACTGAACTGCGAAATTTTTATTGTCATATCTCGTTTTAGAAAAGTTATGGACAAAATCATAACTTATTGACCTCGAGCCAGCTAAAAAGTTCTACGATTGTTAATCAAAAAGGTCACTAAAACAATCATATTGTTAGTAGTATTGTTTATGCTTTCAAATCTGGCTGAACTCGAACTTTTTTAAATATGATTTATTTTAATTTTTCGGTAGGTAAACACCGTGTGCCACAGCACATCAGAAACACCTCTTTTTAAACTATCATTAACACCGCCAGGCATCTCACTTCAATAATATAAGCACAACTTACCAATACTCAATTTTAGCATCGCTAGCACCACCGCATTTCAATGTCTTAAAATCCGATAATTATAATCAATACTCTATTATGCTATCGTTTACATCGCTTACCACCACTTATTAGTGCATTTCCATATTGAAAGCTCCACTTAGCACCGCTTAACATCGTCTGCTTCATTTTAATAGCTCTTAGAATGCCAACCATCATAAATCACCTATCATATCATAAACACCTCCCGACACCATATTTTGATTTCATAAACACCGCTTAAAGTTTTCAATTTCACTTTCATTAACACCGCCTACCACAGCATTTCAATATCAAAAACTGTGTCTAACTATCCTTTAATTAAGTTTCAATAACGATGCTTCTATACTAGGCTCCATGTTAAACCGCACTTCAATAACATAAGTAACGTGTATCGAAGCTAGATTTAAGTATTATTTACAATGCCAACCACCTCTTTTCATATCATAGAACTGCTTACCACCGCAATATAAACGCTAAAACTGTTTCATTTCAATATTAACCTACTACCTCAATTTAATATCAAAAAAATCGTTTAACAACGATTGATTTAAATATGGTAAGCACCGCCCAACACCGCATTTCAATATCATAAATATCTATTTACTATCTACCTCTCGATAACACCGCCTAAAAATAATATATTAAGACAGTGGCTTCAGTTTTGGTTGTGATTTTATTCTCTGATTTAAGCTCCTACTATAATGGCGACAACCTCTTGTCGCTATCAACATACCCGCACTTCGTTTTGAATTTTAGGGTATAGCTAACCAATGCTCTGAGTAAATTGTATGTCTGCCGTTTGGGCTGTTTATTCCTTTTCTTTATCTTTCGGTCGGGTCGTTTGGGAGTTTTTTCTAAGCTTTGGCATTCTCTGTGGCAATTGAGGCCTCAAGTGTTGCTGTTGTGTTTGCTGCTTTGTTATATTAAGCTTTAAAGGTTCTTTGCTGCTGGCAGATGTGCCGACATTTAACTTCCAATGAATGCAAAACTGTGCTTAGACAAAAGCGCCTGCGCAACTACTTCTTCTTTTGTTGTGCTGCCTCTGCCCCTGCCACTGCCGCTGCCGCTGCCTGCGCCTTGTGTCTTAATGATTTTACATTTTTTTACATAAACAAGTCGACGCTTGGTTGGCTGTCTGCTGTTTCTTTTGGCTGGCGGCGGCAAATGCAACTCACGGAAAGGCATTCAAAAGCAATTAAGCGCTTTCTTTAGCCAGGGAGTCAAGCGCCCAAGCCCAACCCAGACCCGGGCAGGTAGGCCGGCTGGGCGGGTTGGGGGGAACAAAGCTGCACACACATGAGTTGGAAAAGAAATATCATCAATCAAAAAAAAAAAAAAAAAAAACATCGGGGGACACACACAGCACGAGAGAGAAGAAAACTTTAGAAGTTTAACCAAAGTTGAGGCAGGAAAATTTAAAAATTATTAAGTATTGGGTACTCTATTGGGTGCCAAATTAAAGTGCAACTTTTAAAAAGTGGAAACAACACTGCAAAAATTATGGATCGATCTATGAATACAAGATTCGAACTTGTTTTATTGCCTCAAAAGTAGTTTATACCCTTATCAGGTTTATCAATTGATAAAATCATGTGTATGTTTTTATGATATTAATCGTTTTGGTTTGAGCTTTAAATATCGTTTTTATACTCTGTACCAAAGGTACACAGATTATATTAAAGTTTGTGCGAAAGTATGTAACAGTGATAAGCAATCATTGAAGACCCTTTAAGGGATATATATTCTTGATCAGCATCAACAGTCGAGTCGTTGTATCCATGTCTGTCTGTCCGTTTATATGAACGCACAGATTTCAGAGATAATAAAAGATAGAGGTTTGGCATGTATGGGACAAAAACTTTTAATACTCAAGTTTATTTTGAATTTTAGTCACTCAATTTGAAAAAAAAACGTTATATCTCCCATAGTTTTGTAGATAGATGGTTTGTAACTTCTAGAGATAATGAGCAATCAGGATTATTTATCGATTTGTCGAAATAATGATAAAGATCGAATGAACTATACTTAAGTTATGACGAAAAGAAAGTTCGCTGCCGTTGCCAAATGGTCACAGTAGTGGCGCCATCTATTTCTCAGTTCTGAAAATCCCTTTTCCAGCATTATTCAAAGAAAGTAGTGGCGCCATTTATTGGTCAAGTTATGAGCGCTGCTACTGCAGGTACAGAGTATATTACAGTCGGGCTTGACCGAGTTTCAAACTAGTTTTTAAGCTACAGGGTGGTCCATCTGGTGTTTGGAATTTCCTATAAAAACGTCAAATGTCATTCGAAAAGCAACTATTATTTAGTAAAAACTTTGACATTTACGAAATGGGTCGCTATTCGCTTGAAGAGGAGTTGGGAAATATTAAAAACATATTTCCTAAGTGGTGAGTCCTCGACTAAAACTGTGCGAAATTTGAAAAAAAAAAAAAAAAAAAAAAAAAAAAGGGTGTCATTTGACCGAAATTGATTTTCGTAAATAAATGACATGAACCAACCTTTCCAATAAATAATGAACCTATGAATAATATCGAGCCGTTAAATTTTTAGACTAATGCTTATAACTTCTACAATTTCCAAGAAAATTGCGATAAATAAAAACTGTTTGAATTCGTTATATATTTGGTAACATCATCCAAGAGAGAAAGAATTTAAAAAAAAAAAGTTCTTAGTGAAAAAATGTAATTTACGGTTTTTCCAAATTTTCGGTAAAAATGAAACATACGGGGGTGCCACAGAAACCTCTTCCAACCGAATTCCAATTCTTAGGTGCCACAGAAATTTCTTTTGGTTGGTTTCAAACCTCTAATGTTTTGTTAGGAGATTTTGCAAAGCTCTTTTCTCACTAGCGTCTTTTGTCGAAGAGGCGCCCTCTACATGACAGCTAGCGTATTAAGGGATGGAAACTAATAACTCATGTTTGGCGCCAACAAATTTTTAAATTTTGCATTATATTGGTGGAGAATGCGACTTAAAATTAAATTATTATTTAAAAATGCATCATAAATCATATAGCACAATCAAAAAATTTCAGTTAATCATTAAATTAACTCACATCTAAAATAGGGGAAATTTTTTGGGGAGAGATTCAGCCCTGTTTTTAGAGGTGGAACATCTGGTGTTCCAACTAGATTTTCTAATTAGAAAATTAAATCTCTCGAAGTTCTGTGGCACCAACGAATTTTTCAAAAGATTTACAAACCAACCGTCGGCAAAATCTCTAGAGATTTCTGTGGCACCCCCGAAAATGTTAGATTTCTTTGTAATTAGCATCTACACTACAAATTTGACAACAATATGTTGTATGAATGATATTAGCTTTAATTTGGCTGTATAAAACAGATTCATTAGTTATTTCATAATTGAAATATTTATAATTAATCAAAAATGCAAAAAATGGTTATTGGGACTATCTCGAAATCTGTTCTACTGAGAATTTTTAAGCTCCATATTCGGATTCAGTGCGTGATTTTGCGTAAGGAATGGCAGTATTAAATTATTTGTAAACTTGTGTTATTTTTAAGTAATTATTGGGATCCCCTTCAATTATTGGTTTAATTAAGAAATTAGTGAATCAATTGAGAAATTATTGAAAACTTTTGGAATTCAAGGTCTTTTTCGAATTATTACTTGTGAGAGTTTTAAGATTTTTTTGGCAATTTTTCATGGTTTTTAAAGCTAACTGAATATTATGATTTGAGAATATTATGATTTTTAAAGCGAATAGGTGACTTTTTTGCACATATTCGAAACTGAACTCATTGAAAGCAACTTTCAGTCGTCGTTCAGAGTCGGCTGACAATTGCAATATATGTCGGGATCATATGTTTAAAAATTGTTGACAAGTCATACTTAAAAGTTAAAAAGCATTTTCGACTTAAACTCGATTTGACAAAATTTTTACGCTTATTTTTCGATTTGATTGTTGATTTAAGTGCAATTTTTAAAATTCTGGCAAAAACCAATTAGACCTTCGGAAGGAAGAAATTGCATTCCTTTGAGGTAGGGCACGCGCAAAACAGCACACAACAAAAACACATAAAACAAAGGACAAAATGCGTAAACACAACAAACTCAAACGCAATTATAAAAGCAATTCATTTTAAAGCCAATTTACTTAGACAAATTTTTGTCACAAATAAAACCACATGGTCAGTACATTAATCAGCTAACTTTCAGGGTTGAGTTTCATAATTAAGTTTTGGTTTCTATGCCCGTTGGAGTATACTATTTTAGAAATATTAAATCTATTAAATTAATGCAAAAAAATATATAATTTAAAAAAAAAGGGCGCCTTCATCTGTTCGACATGATGAAACATGATAATCTAGTAGGCATATATTGCCCATGAAATTCTTTTGAATTTGAGCAAGCTAGTTTTCAAATTTAAAATCTAAAAACATGTAGGACTACTAGACGTCATCGTCTCATGTATTAGCGCGTGCTAACAGAATTTTGTGAAAAGTTTAGCATAGCTTAGTCGCGTAGGAAAGAGGACGCGGCTAGCTGAGATAAGCGACTAATCGTATTTTTTATCAAGTTTTTTAAAAATTTTTTTGCTTTTGAAAAATATAAACTTTAATTATAAAGTCATTACTTGTAAAAAGGCATTCGAACTCACAGCCTCACCGTGCTAAGATGGCGCTATTAGCATTTGCACCGTTGGGCTTTTTGCATGCTGAGAGCTTTTACTGTGACTGGCAACATGGTCGAGCGTGTGGTCGATAGTGCAGCGAGTTAAGTTCCCATGCCGTGTGTTCAGTCCCCCGAGGTCTTAAGTTCGAGTCCCAGACGGGCAGGGTAAGGAAAAATTTTAAATTTTTACAAATTGTTCAGCGAAAAAGTATTCAGGGAACCCATCAGTAAGGAAAAATGCAATCTCTTCAAGCCATAATAGCTCTGTTCCACTGGCACTTATGTGAACATCAATATGAGACATAAAAATGTTAGGGTTCATCAATATATGGGTATCGAAAAAACAAACTGAAGAACTTATGCAAAAATTTTACATAAGCTGCTCAATGTTAACATAAGTTCTCTATATTTTATCGATATGTCAATAATTCCCACAATAATCATCTCCATTATATGTGACATTTGTGTGCAATATGAATAGTAAAAAAATAATGAAACAATCCTCTTCGTAGTCCCAGTACGAATAGGCGATTATTATTGACCTCTTGAAAAATTACATGGGAGCATTGCTTTCTGAGCCAGCCGGGACAAATGGTCACAGAAAAAATGCCTTTAGTTTGGAATATAGCTCAAAGCAAGCGGTGGGCATGAAATTTGAGTTTGAAAGCAGTCCATCAACAACATCAGAAAATAAAAATTACCTTTATTAGCGAGTCTTGATTGCGCACACTGCACTTGCTGCACCGCCTGTCTGGGGTCAGTAGGATTTTATTGTTTTAACACACTGTGACTTTTGATAGTGTGTGACAGCATCTCGAAGGCGAAAAGCAACTCTGAATGGGAGCAATGGGCACCAAGTCGAGAACATCTCGATAGTAAAATTGTTGTATGAAAATCTTTTAAAATATTTAAGCGCTTCGCTTCTTACCAAATGAATTTAATGATTTATTTGTCTATCATAAAATGTTCCGTTCTACAAAATGACACAAAATTAAATGAAATAGGCGTTCAAACACAATTTTTGGACCAAATTTGAGATTTTTTTGACAAGTTTTAAATTTTGAGAAAAGCAATAAGCCTTTACCTTCTCCAATTGAGCTTTCTGTTTATGGGTTTCAAAGGTGAAATGGTTTTTATTCGGTTTCGCGCCGTGAGTTCTCATTTTGAATTAAATTTGTAATTTTTGGAAGAAAAGTCTTTCGCTATCTAAAACTTTCTGATGTTGGCAGAGAGATTTGAGTATGTCGCGTTGAAGATATTTTTACAAATGTACACCAAATTTTTAATCAATTATTATACGTTCGAATATTCTTGATAGTTTTAGATATATGGGGTTAGTTTTGTGTAGATGTCCTAAATATCTCTGGAAACCAACGTCTGTTTTTGGCACGTTGTACAATTTGTCATTATTTGGAAACCGAAGATCACTGATATACACTTTAACCTAGTATAAAAACTGGATTTAAGATAACGCAATATGACGACGGTCACGGTTCGAAGAATGGAATTGCATATATGGTTTTAATCTATTTTGATTTTTTCTGATTCAAATAGTTTTTTAGTATGGGGCTGATCAAATTGCTAATGTAGCTTTCGTATGTTTGTCGCTTGACACTTGACGTTTTGCAATTTTTTGTAAATAGACAACCGTGTGTAAAAAGATTTCAGTAGTTTTCAAAGAAAGTATAAATTTTTTATGTATATTGTAATTTTTTTTGTAATTTTATACTATGTGTGATTTGAACAATTGGTTGTCCGATAATTAAACAAAAGCAACAGCTTGTTTAGTACTTTTAAAACCACCCTCGTGGTATACAAGTCATGGTATTTTTGTACCCGCTGAGCATGCGTGTCGTCTCCTCAGCTCACAAATTCCACAACAAATTTTTCTTGATTATGCCACATGCAACAGCAGCAGCCTGGTCTTTGCTACCTACCAGCCACAATTTTTATCGCATATATTGAAAAATGCTTCAAACTAAAAGCCAAGCACTGTAATCATATTTAACTCTGCCTGCCCTCTCGTCCGTAGCCTCGTCTTCTTTTCGACTCATTTTGGTTTCTTTTTGTTGTTGCTGCTGCTGCTGCTGCCAAACCTCAGACTGCAACCGCAACAGGTAATTGATGCCGCTTGCGCGTTGCAAGAACTTTAATCAATTTTTCAGATATTTTTTTTCTTACGTTAGCCAAACCACTACGTGAGGTTGTGTTTATAAGTGTGTGTGTGTGTGTTGCAACAGAAAACGGCAACCGAAATGGTTGCCAACTCTCCTTTGGCCAGGTGGAAAGAGAGAGCAGGTAGGGAACACGTAAGACCCACAGCCAGTGTGCCATAAATACAATATATATAAAACAAAGAAAATGGTTAAATATATTTGGCCAAGTTGTGAAGTTGCTTAAAGATTTGAACATTTTTGAAATGTGATACGGGTCTCTGAGTGGAAAATGAATTGTAAGTTAAATTATAAATAGAAATGCATTCGAGAGATGAACAAAGACAGAGGTTATGTAAGATAAGGGCTGATCATTAGTCCACACTTGTACATATTTACCGTTCGGAATCCCATTATCCGAACACTTAAGTTTGCCAATTAAATTTTTTTATCGAATTCTAATTTCAAGCACCTTTAATAGAACTCCCAGTGACAAGTTCACACTTACCATTTTGAATTTTTCCATTTTACTATCATTTTCTCTGTTCCTTGCACTCCACTCTTTCCAATTGCACTTTCCAGCCCTGGCCTGTCTACTCAATCACTGCGAAAAAGCACTTCTGAGTCATAAAAAAAAACCCCAAAGCAGAGGACTGCGATTTTGTAGTTGGCAATTTTATGCTGCACTTGGAGACAGAGAAAGGGAGAAGGAGGGCGATAAAAATGACACATGGAGTACTATGTCCCAGCCCCTTGGAAGTAAATAACCCGACAGCGAGTGGGGAGGGGCTGCCTTCAACATAAGCAACTTGCATTGATCGACGCACTTTCGCCTAAAATCGCATAAATCATAAGGCACAGCGAGTCGAGTCGAGTCGAGTTCAGTTCAGTTCAGTCTCAGATTTAGATTCAGATTATGGAGTCGTTTCGTTTTCTGTGCCAAAAGGGCACAGACTAGCGAAAGTTTGCTTCTTTGTTCTGGATGAATCATTGATGTGAGACGCCAGTTGCTAGCCGTGTGTGCAACTGCAAAACCTTATCAGGAGGTTGTGAGAAGCAAAATAAATATTTACATGGCTAACCGAATTGTGGGTGGAAAAGTTTTTGTTTAAACAATAACAAAATAAGCTTAAAGTAAACCAAACAAATTGCAGGTAACTGGCACCTAATAACAAGGCCATAAAATGTTTAGGTTAAATATTGAATTAAACCAGAGTTATCTTGGTGTTGTTGTTGTAACCTTGCACCCATTAGATAGCCAAACAAAAGTTGGAGTTGGGTGAAACGAGTTTTATAGTTCTTAATGATAAGCTAAATTGATCTTCAATAAGGTCTCAGATAAATAATGCGCGTTGGGGGGGAAAACTTATATACAAATTCAATTGCTGAAGGTGTGCGTAGCCAATTGGTTATGGTTTTCTCATACTGACATATTTTAGTTTACTGCATTAAAGCAGGGGTGCCCAAGCCCATTCCGCAAGCCACGCATTCGTTTGGTTTCCTCTCTTTCTTTAGGAGCTAAGGTTTTGTGTTTGGCGTGTGCAGACTTGTGGCATCAAATATAACTCTCTTCCCTCTCTCCTATGTCTCTCAGCGCTCGCCTCGCTCGCAGTGGCCGAACGCTTTTTGCTACTCACGACTGCACGCACACTCACACAAATAAAACTCGTGTTTCTTTATCTATTTCTTTTAGTTGCTCTAGCTTTAAATAACCGTAATGAGAATTTCTCGATCACTTAAATAGACCAACTCAATAATAACCTCGATCGTTACAAAAAAATTCCCTTTATTTTTCATTTACCTAGCTATTTGATAAGTCAATCATAAGGCTTAATAGGCCAGACCGGGCTGTTGGCGCTGTATTGGTACCGTACATAGTAGTAAAAGTTCAAATAAAAATTCCTACAAGGTTAACATAAAAAAGCCGTATGCTTTTTTACAATTTTGTACATTTAAAAAGAGAAAATTGGGAAAACATAGAAGATAGCTAACTTTCGCTAGACCGAAGAATATATCGCTCACTTACTTCAATACTGGCATAACTCAAAATAATCCATTTTGAGAAAAACACGTTTAACCCTCTAGTGCCCAAATTTTCTTTTCCAAAAAAAAAATTATTTTTGGATTCAGTATGTATCAAAAGTGAATGACCGTGTTCAGCAGAACAACTTGCTCTATGATCAAGTATAAATTAGCAAAAATCTGCCTACTAAACTTGAGTAATGCGGCATCATAATAGCCAATTTGAGGTATCATGATACAGGAGCATGTATCAAAGAAATAGTATGCTACTTTAAAGTGATACTGCTCCCTCCAACAGCAAAAACTACTAGATGCAAAATTTTTTTCTGATACCTGCTCAAGGATCAATTATTCTGCTGAACAAGCCCAATGTTTGTTTTAGAAAAACTTTTAGTTTTGCACGGATCGAGTTTTATAGGACTATATCCTTGGACCGCCTAGAGGCGACTTTGGGAAGGTAGGCCAACAAAAAATTAGATAATTCATTTTTCAATTTTTTTAAAACAAATCAACCGGGGCGGTATGATTTATAGCCAAATTTTTATTTTTATGTCATTTTAATCAGTTTTTGGCAAAGTTATAGCCTGTTAAAGACACTAGTTGTCAGCTGTTTGTTTCAAAATAAATTTATATTAATGTAAACATATAAACTTTAGGGTAATCAAGTAGACAAACAGTTATACAGATTTGGGCAACCGTCGTTTTCCTCGGAGAATTTAAATGTATTGTCTTTAGCAAACTATATTACGTTTGGATGCTACAAAAAATCCTGATGAATTTGGCATATTCTCTCAGATGGCGAAAATAATTATCAAATAACCGCTCTAGCTTAATCGGGATGATTTATTTTGATAAAAATGCCACCATCGAAAGATGTCTGTCTTTAAGGCCAAATTAGACACTTTCCCCTCAACTTTATACCGCCTTCGATTTTTAAAAATGCAGTGATATGTACTTTATCGCAAATAGCTTATAAACTCTCATCACTTAGCCATAGTGTGGCCTCCATAAATGCTAGAGTGCCAAAATTCAACTTTTCGTTTTTCCGCCATATCTTGGAAACAAGAGCTGATAGAGCTAAACAGAAACCAGTTTTGGAATCAGTGAGCATAAACTTATCATATTTTTTTAAAATCAATACGGCTGCACCTCACAAAGTTGGTCATTTTGTGTGGCCTGTGTTATTTGTGATGAAAATTAGAAACAGTTTTTTTTTGGGAAAAGCACAGGTTTATATAACATTTACGGAAGACAATTAGAGTTTCAGATGCAACCAGTCGTAAATAGTCGGTTGTATACTTGCTGCTCTTTACGGAAATTTTATATCGACTAATAAGTCCGTCCATTAAGTCGACACCACACATGTGGCTGTTGTATTCGTGGATAACATTTGGGCAATTTATGTCAACGTAGGTTTTTTCGAAATGAACAAAATGTGAAACCTGACCTTTTGAATTCGTTTCATTCAGGAAAGGCTTTGTGCCCACGTAGAGGTGAAACAAGTCGTACTGCCTTATTGTCCTTCCAAATCGTCAAAGACAGTTCGACTCCTGATACAGATCCACAAAATTCTGTAGAATATCCACGCACTTGTTTCTTGAGGTCGCTGTCAGATGGCAGCTTACCACAATTTGGAATGCGATTCGAGCAGATAGTTAGTTAGAAGTTACACAAATCTCTCTAGCCAACATAGAATCCGACATATGTAGCACTTTTTCAATCGCTTCATCGGGGGGGGGGGGGGGGGAAGTCAAATCGTCCTCAGTCTTCTTTTCCGTCCGTATCAATGTCAAATCAATTGAATTTAAAAAATGTTTCAATCTCCACTTCGGAAAGAGCTGATAGCTTCATTGTTGCCATTTTAGCTTATTTCAAGCTAGATTTAGCATATTTTAAAATGAAATAGCTTGAAAAATACTTGAAATGCATATAGCTTAAAATTTGGCTTATTTCAAATTTCATTTAGCTTATTTCGGCTTAAAAAATTTATAACAAAACATGTTTGTTTTTCGATTGTATTATAATTTTTGGTAATTTTTATCGATAATTTGGACAAAGTCATATTTGTTGTTGGTATTTCAATAATAATCGTTAGCAAGTTTCGGTCACACTAAAAATTTTGCACATGTTTGTTTTGCGTTGTTGTTGCGTCGTTTTAGAAACATGCCGAAAGTGTCTTATAAACAAAATTTCCGAGATTCGTGGTTAAATTTCGAAGAGTTTAAGCAGTGGCTACGCAAAGTGCCAACTGACTCCACAAAGCGTACTGCATGAAGTGTCGATTGGGGCCAGGATTATTGGAAACTGCGGCATTCTCAGGGTCAGCGACACTGGTATTATCCATCGAAAGTGCAGTATCTCGAATCGAGGATCAGTAGGAGGAATTAAAGTTACTTTGCCTTAGCCTCTACAAATGAAAGTTGTCACAAAGCAAAAATATTGAATATGCTATTTGAAGGTGACAAAAATAGGCTTTATTTTATATTTTTAAAGCCAATTTTAAAAAAATATGCAAATTCTGAACAAATTGTTTCAAAGCGAGAAGGTCGATTCGTCGAAACTTCTTAATGAAATTATATTGGCAATCAATGCGCTAGGAAACCTCATAATTCCTCCCGATGCTAATATTGATATTTTGAAAGATGATTTAGGAAGATTGTGCAGTTAACGACTTATATTGAGGTATGCCTTTGAGAAGAAATCAAAGACGAAAAATTTTTTGATGAAAAATATAAAATCAGAGAAGATTGTAAAAACATCATCAAACTTTAATTATTCAACTAAAGGAGAGGTAAGCTTTAATTGGATTTTAATAAAATGATATGTATTAATCTGCAGCGTAATTTCAGACTTCCTCATAACATTGAAGTTCTAAAAAAATGGATATTTTTGCCGTTGGCAATATGCTACATGCAAATTTAATCCCCAAAATTTGGCTATTATCTGCCTGTGTGAACTTAGCTTAAGCAATGAACTAGGGGAATCAAAATGCGGATCTGTCTTTTTTTATGTCTGCAGGTGTCAATTGCGTACAAAACGACATCAATATTTTTCATTTTGGGTTTTACTTTTAATCAATACAGACTTAACTGTTTTCTAGCAGCAGTTGTTTTTTGATTTTAAATATTTTCAGTGTGACCATGTGGAATTTTACACATAAAAATACATATTTTGGTTAAGCATATTACATGGTTTTGAAATACATGAGGATGAAGTAGATGGCAACGAAATCCCATCTAGATGGCTAACTTAGACATGAGAAAATCAAATACAGCAAATCCACACCTAGATTTGCAAAAACAGCAACATGAAAAACGGCCCTAAGTATTTTTTTTTAATGTTATAGATATGGACTGCGACGTCATGGCAAATGTTGCCATGACTACCAACTTTCAACGAAATACCTAGCTTTGGTTCAAATCATCCGCCAAATATATGGAATCTAATGATGAAGTTGATGAAATTATTTCTTTACTATAATAGTTATATAAATATCTATCAATATCGTATCAATAAAAGTAAAAAATCAACTATTTTAATGTTTTCTATGGTTAGCTTATTTTTAGCTTCTTTTTTGTTAATTTTAGCTTATTCTGGCTTATTTTTTTTTTCTATCATAGCTTATTCACTTGTCGTCATTCCATACACGGTTGTTCACTTTCAAACTAACCTTATAATTTTTTTCCGAATTCTGTCCCAAGACCGCCTCTAGACGGGATATCTTATAAAAGCAATATTAACGAAAACTTATTTTTAGTGTGGGTTTCGTATTTTGAGTCCTTGAGACTATTAGCAACACGGAACCAATTATTTATTAAAATATTATAAATTTAAAATGCTTATTGATAAAATCATGAAAATATGATGTTTTAACGAAAGCCGTTGTATGTTTGCTCAATATCGACTGGGACAACTGAGATATGACGTTCTGGCATTAACATAAAATGCACCTGTAAAATTATAATGAGACATACTTTCATATCACATGAAAAGTAAAAGAGATATCAATACGAACATTTTGGAAAATAGTACACAATACGGCGAGTATTTCTGCTTCATTAACTCAAAAATCGTATTTTTTGAGTTATGCCAGTATTGAAGTAAGTGAGCGATATATATTTTCGTGTTGCCGGTAAGAATGAGTGTCACAGAATGGCGTAGAGTTAAGTCAGTGTGTGTGTGAGTGAGTTAGAGTGTGAGATACATAACAAGGCAGGAGTATCGAGCATCGATACTTCATTAGTGTTGTGTGAACTAGTTAAATGAACTGGATCGATATATTCCTCAGATTTACATCAAACTTAAGAAAACTTTCAGAAAACCCATAATATTCGTAACTGAATTGTATAAGATGTATATTGAAAACTAAAAGTTTTACTCACGAAAACAACTTTTTGACTAGT
>JAEIFU010001507.1:0-66649 GCA_018904235.1 Lordiphosa stackelbergi | reverse complement strand
AGTTAGCAAATAATTATTCTGCATATATATTTGTACTGAATATTCGTTTATATGTGAGTGCAATTTTTTCTAAAAATAAACATGGCTCCTTGAAGAAGGCAGAAAAGCGCCGAAACTATTAGGAGAACAGCTGAGAAAACATGGTTTAAGGGGAGCATGAAAGATGGCCTAACATAACCGCATTTACGTGATGTTTTGCCACTCGAGTCTCTCTGCAAAAATGTATGCGGTGCTTACAATACTCATGGCATATGAGAGCTTCGGCGATGAGCACCAAAAACCTGCTTTCGTTCGTGCGGCTAAAATTGTTTACTTTGACAAGAGAGCGATGTTGATCGAAACACCCCAAAAACGTTCTCTGTATTTCCTCATTCTCTCATTTATCTCTCTCTCTCTCTAGAGATAATTACAACTATACTTTCCAAAGAAGAGAGAAATGAGAATAGAGTTAGAGCAATAAAAGTAATGCGTACTTATGTTTTTATACACTTGAAAAAGTGTATTATAATTTTGTTCAGAAGTTTGTAACGCATAGAAGGAATCATCTCTGACCACATAAAGTAAAAAGTCTTGACTAGCATGACGAGATTAAGCTTTTGTCCGTCCGCTCTATCTGTTTCTAAGCGAGCTGGTATCTCTTGCAGAGAGTCTTCTCTTTACTGCGCGCTGCTAATATGTCGGAACCGACCAGATCGGATTACTACTTTGTAGCTGCTATACAAAGGCTTGTTCGAAAATGGGTTTTAGTGAGAAAAACTATTTGTTCTCAACATTATCGCTCTAAACACGGTCATGGGTAATATGTCTGTTTTTAAGCTGATTTTCGAAGTTTGGTCGAAGTCGCTAACCGTTGCGACATCTATTTCAGAGTCGTATCAAAACTTCGGTACAGACGAAGTTAGCTTTGCCTTTCTTCGTTACTTATGCGTCACTGTAACCTGCTGCTTCAATACAGAAAACAACCACTTTGACAGACACTTTTTTTTTCAAACACTATTTTAGTCCCAAAATCACCACCTTCTCTAGTTCTGGTGGGGTCAATTGCGACAACTTCATCGACGCCGCATTGTTGAATTGGCGATAGTCCTTCGTCGACGCCAGCGGCAGCAGACAGCGTTGATGGCAAGCAGCTGCGCAAGAATAAAAACGGCTTGCGCTCTCAGATTTGTTAGTGAGAGATCGAGAGTGTGCAAAAGAAAAGAATAGTAATGCAACGAATGACAGCTAAAATGTTGCTGTCAAAATACTCTTGGAATTGTTATGCAATAATTATAATCTAATTATTTCATATGCAATTTTATCAGTATTTGTATTATAAATACAACGCTTTTCGAGAAATAATTTATGTATTTAATTGTTAATTGTTAATATATTTAACCGTACTTAAGTCTTCTGAATATATTG
This sequence comes from Lordiphosa stackelbergi, assembly GCA_018904235.1. NCBI lineage: Eukaryota > Metazoa > Arthropoda > Insecta > Diptera > Drosophilidae > Lordiphosa > Lordiphosa stackelbergi. The sequence goes on along the minus strand of JAEIFU010001507.1, from coordinate 65,245 downwards.
AAAAGAGTATACAAGCGCCGTAATGAAAATTGTATAAGGATGTGTGAAAGGCAAGCTCCGCAACAGTCTGATCTCGCTAATTCCGTTGTATTGTTCTTTTCAATGTTTGCATACTCATATTGTTTTTGTACTGCCGGCAAAATCACTAACTTGTGTGAGACAGAGGCAAGTTAAGCCTGCGTCTAAAAATTCATAATTGTTATTTAACAATATTAAACAAATAAATCATTGCAGCAAAAAATAATAACGAATGATATACAAGTCTGAAAAAGTAAGGCCATAACAAATTCATATTGAAGTTAAAAATTATGAGTATAATGTTTTTATTAATTAAATTTTTACTTTCAGTATCTATACCCAGGATGATCCCCCAAAAATCTATAAAAGCTGAAATTAACGCGGTCCGAAGAACAAAATTAATTATCCTTATTCTAGTAGTTGTATTCTTTTTTAGTTCTCTATTTTTTGCCTATTGTTTCTTTTCTTTTTCAGCTGAAGTGTGTATTGGATAATGATATTTAATTAAATTGTATTTTTTCAGCTTGAATGTAATCAACAAAATATAAATAAAATAATTCCAAGGCTTTTTTGTTTGTTTATATAAAATTTATTAACCTATTTTAAATGCCCTATTTCGTCAACACCATAGTAGTTTCGTACGTTGGCACCCCGTTAACGACATTTCGTTAACAAAACGTGAAAAGTTCTCTTTGACGCTTAATGACCGACGAATCGTCTATTACTGTTTATGCTATGTAATTCACGCTTCCAATTTGCAAAATCAAATTTGTTCCTGTTTATGCAGCTTTTGTAAATTCACAAAATGACCACATTTTTGGCAGATGTGGCAGCACCAACGCAACTTAAGATGGCTGCGCTCTAGATTTGCACAACAGGGTGGTAACGCATAAAAGCGGGGATCATCTGTTCAATTGTAAACAAAGGCAACTGAAATTGATTGCAATGGAGGACATTAAAATTTTTTTATTATTTGAGAAGAACGTACAGCACAACTTATGCAGAATGTTGTACAGTGGAGGCATAACGAACGATGTCGTTGGTACAAGCCAGACGAGCATTCCAGGCGAAATGCAGCCTTCTACTCATGCAGTGTTTATCCAGCTGCCATAGGAAGTACTAAATGTTGAAACACGTTGAGTCTCACCAACAGGAACTGCGTCATTTTCAGATATTTCGTCGTTGACAAATGTATCGGACTCCGTAGACGTTTCATTACATTTTGGATGCTGGTGAGCCAAAATCGTCCACAGATGTGTCGACACCAACAGCCGCTGATACAGGACGCGTCCCAAATAGTTCCTCCGGTTCAAATAGCTCATTCAAATAGCTCATTCAGTTCGTTCCAGTTTTGTTTTAAGCATCCGAATCTTAGCGTTTCTACTTGCTTGCTACATTTAAACATATTTTAGCCTTAAACTATTGGAAAGCGTTTTGTATCTGGCGTTGCTTCTTTAGTTTTTCCATCGAGCTGGCTTAATATGTTTTATTTATCGTCCGCCCAAAACGATCATACTTGCTCTTGAAAATTCATATTCATGGATATTTATGCTTGAAACTTATTTTTATGTGCGCAAACAATTGGCTAAAAATTTATAAACAACTGTTTACAAAGCACAATGTTACCAGACATTAAGAAAACAAGATCTGGAAGAGTCTGCCAACTTAAATTGGCACCGCCACAGCATTTCATGAATTGACGTCGAATTCATAGTCAACTTTCGTGTGGTCGAATTCATGAAATGGTGTTTATGCACGCACTTTCGACCCATTTCATGAAATGATTTTGCAAAATGAGCATAGCATAAACGTAGTATATGAGGCAAGCCGTGCACTACCTCTAGGACATGCCAATGTTAAAGGTAAACAATGGCTCAGTACAAGGGTAGTCGAGCGAGCGTCGATGGCATGCGCGAAGCCATTGACGATTCGTTGACGCTGCGTTGCGGTCGGTTACTATGAGTGGCAAAACAGAAAGAGTATGTGTCTGACTCGACCGTAAAATTATGAGTGTCAGTCACACAGCATACGCATTTAAAGCGAGTACTGATGTAATCAAAACAAACAGGCACTCTTGCAAATCTCTGATCAAAACCAACCACGAATCTATCATCAGTTAATTTGATAATCTTGATGTGACTTTAGACTTTCTTAAATGTTTAGTGTTGAAAACAACACAGATTCAATTTGACTCAATTTCGGTTTAACTCGCAAATTTACATAAATTCCCTTAAAAAACACATTTAAAAGAATTTTCCCTACTCTTGCCACTTAAAATACATCTTAGAAAACTCTTCAATTCAAGCAGCATTTTGGTTGAAAAAGCCCAAACAAATTATACACTCGAATAAATATTTTGTTTCAATTTTGCAATTGTTAAATCTAAATGCCGCACAATGGCTCCTTGTTATCTATTGTTGTGGTTGTTATCTCTGGCCAGAAGACTAAAGTGGCTCCAGCTATTACCTGCTGGGCTTGTTGAAGCTATTGTCGAGCCAACATGCTATTGTCAGACAAATAAAGAAAAAATTTATCTTCTACTAGAAAATACCCAACTCTGATTCAAAAGAGAATTTCGTAATAGTTTTTTGTCAGAAAGGGGACATACCTGGGTGCGTCGTTAATCAAAGCCAGTTTGCCAAAATCATCGCCAGTCTTCAGAGTAGCAACAGTTCCTTGCTCATGTATCACAACATCCACAGAGCTTTGAGTAGAATATACCAAGAGCGGCCCTCGTCTCCTTGATTAAATACTCGAAGTATAAGGATGATGTTGTTGTGGCGGCGTGTTGTTGACATTTAGATAAAGGGGTGAAGAGCAAGGATAAAAGTTTTATTAGTACTTAATTTTTTTTCAGCAAAGAGGTTTGGCCCTCAATTAAAATAAAGCCCGTTTATTGAGACATAATTAGCTGAAATTGTGCAGAGTTTAATTAAAAAGTTTGATAAAAACTTTTATATTTTTTTTAATGGGCTTTTGCCTTTGATAAAATTGTGGTTGTACTTACATATTGTGCCCGCCTGGGCATGAGCCTCGAATACGATTATCGATGAAAGCTCACGCTTGATGCTGGTTGATAAATGAGAGAGTGCAGCAATATGGACAAGTTCCTCGAATACTAGCTCCAATTCCTCGGGTGTGCGTTCATGTGAACTGTAAAGGCAAATGTGTATGTATATTTGTATGTGTGTATGTCGTGTGGTTGTTGCGACAATGCAACTAATTGTCTGGCCACAAAGGAGAAGATCAAACATTTGCATAAGCCTGAGAATTTGCTTATGGAAATCAAAATGGCATATAAGCAATGGAAATGGAAATGGAAAAGGAATAGGCAATGTTTGTGGTTGTTTGTAGTTAAAGAACAAAGGCATTGCCATGACGTTTTGAGTCTGCTAATGTTGGAAATATTTGTTCTATATTTGTGTTGGCATTTAACAACAAAATTTCTTTTGATTAAAATGGCAGCCATTTGTGGAAAAAGATAATGAGAAATGAAAAAAGCCTCGTTTAAGGCACCAAAGCTTCTCAACAAAGTAACTGCCAAAACAAAAAATCCTTTTAAAAATAACTTACAATACTTTTGACACCCAAGGCCTTTGGTTTGTGAGTTCTTTTATAAGTAGTTTTTTTGTTTTGGTAGCTGCTTTGTTGAGGTACTAAGCTTGAAGTAATCTAATGACAGTTCTGTTTATTTCTTCTTCTTCTTATTAGCAAAAGTTTTGCCACACTTTGCCACCTGTTGATTAATTTCATCTTCAACTTTCTCCACTTACGGTTTACGCAATATCATACGCCAAATGGCGTCTGGACCACGTTGAAACAGTGCACTCAAACCCTCACGTATTTGCTCATTAGCCGCATTGAGATCCTCTGATTGGGGAATACCAACCGCTGGTGCTCCGCCCTCTTCATCCAGACGAAATCGATACAGAAAACATTTATCCTTGAACGGTTGCTCCTTGTTGACTTTGCAATGAAATTAAGCCAAGTGAAAATCTGTTAAATACGCATAATTATCCTTTGACGCTTACCATGTGTGAGAACGCCTTCCTCGAGCAGAGCCTGCCACATGCCCGACGCCTGGGCGCGTGTATGGACAATGGGTGATAATTTAACCAGCCAATCGACCAGCTCAGTTCCTGGGGCACACTTGCGTATTAACTTGCCCGAGACCTTTTGGGCGGGCACACACATTAAAAGTATTAAAACTTAGTTGTTTCCTCCGCACACTTTCTCTTATAATTTACCTTGCGATCCTTGAGACAGCTTGAGTTATCGGCCACGAGTAATGTGCGTAGAGCCCAGCCCATGCGGTTCATAGCAGGACTCGGCGTCTGTAAGAGAAAGCCAAAAAAAGCAAATGAAAAATGTTTGCTAAACAAATGCCAAACAAAAAGTTGAATGATAATGCTGCAGCATGCGAGTGTTGTTCTGGAATTTATTTCCCCTTAACAATTTGTAAACTTTACGTTGGCATTTTTAGGTAAATTTTATTGCAAAGTTGAAAAATGTCGTTTATGAAACATTTGACTAGCTCAATGCATAGACCAGGGATGCCCTCTGACTGATTACGGTGTAAAAATATACACTCAAAGTTTCACCCCTGCACAGAGAAGATTAAACGCAACCGTTTGGTAAGACGAACTCAGTAGGAGATAAGAATTGATAGTAAGTATTTAAATATTGGATTTGTCAGAAATAAAACCAGTACGTTTTGAAACTTCACTAAGTATTCATTGATGTGAAGTGCTCTCTGTCTTTGATTCGTGGATTTGTAACATTTTGGTCCTTCGAGACGCATTTTGGTTCTTAGATAAACTCTTGAAACTATAGATGCGGGTCGCTAAAAATAAAGAGTGCTCGTTAAAACCTCAATGCGTATTCATCGACGTAACAATTACTCTGCAGAGACGGATTAACCGTCTTAGATATGTACACTGCTCAAAAAAAGGCAAAGAAGTTTTTATCTACTAGCACACTGAGAGAAAAATCCAAGCCGATCGTGCTTGATATTGAGCAGTTTTGATATCAAAAGTACGGTAAGACGGAATATTCTTGGATCCAAGCCGAAAATATTGAAATCAAGCACGAATTTCTGAGACGTTCGAAGTCAAGATTAATTGTCTTCTCCCATGCAAGCAGATTTCCTCCTAAAAAAACAAGAAGAAAAAAAATAAATTGAAATCGTTTTCTGTCGCGCCGATTCATGCTAGATTTCTCTGGGTGTACTGTTCACAAATTTTAAAATGCCAAACTAAAATTGTTTTGTAGACTATTTAGAAAAAGGAAATGCAATCAGTGGGAAGGTTTAGAGTCGGAAATTTGGCAAATTTAATGCCAAATAAAAGACCCTCTCCCATTTTGACAAAGATTTATGAGTGTGAAATGCGGCCGCATTCACCATACTCGAAGCACCTGGCTTCCTGCGAAAAATTTAAAAAAGACTTAAAGAAAATTTAACAGCATCGTTAAGGTTATAGGCTATAACTTATAGCCGAGACGGAAAGCAACGATTGATGTGTTCTTGGACGTTTTGAATGATACTTAACCGTTACTAACTTCAAATTTCTAGTATTATCTAAGAGTTAATCGGAACTGACTTAAGGCCAGTTCTTAAGGCTGGAATGACACTTGCTTGTTTTACAGACAATTTCTAGCATCAATTATGCCCTTATGGGAATCTAAATGGGAGAGAGCGAGATAGACAGATGTCGAACTCGCCGCACAATATATTGCTGTGCTAGAGGCAGAGCAGCCGGCAGAATTGTTTTCGCTAGATAAAATATTGTCGCTAGACAACAATTTGCTGTGGCGGCTATTTTGATTACTTATTTAGCAACATAAATTTACTTAATAAAAATAAAAGATAAAATTCAGTTTTTGATTATGAATTTATTGATTTTCTAAAAAAACATAAATTGTTCCCAGAAAATAGCCAGTTGACCAATAGTTTGCACTTTTTTTGCGAACATTTGGCTATCTAAACCACAACGGACATGGTTAAATAAATATGTATGTGCTTCCTTTTATGCGCCAAACACATCAGACCTGAATACCCTCTGCAAGGTATAAAAATGCAATATAAAATAAGTTGTCTTCTGGCCCTACGCACCCAGCACCTGGTATACCCATTCTTAGATAAGCTAGGTCTCTGCGCGTAGAACACCTGGCCCACCAAACTCATTTTTAACCCACATCACAAAGGGCAATAAGGTCTTTAGTTGATCATGGCATCGGCCGAGCAGCCCATTTATTCTAACCTAACCATCCTTTCACCCTATTAAAACATATTAAATTTTTTACTTTCAAATGAGTTAGAAGTCAACAACAGCTAGTGTGACCTTTCATGAATAGAAAAAAATACTAGATTCTCAACTAATTTCAGGTTTTTTTTGGTATATTATTAAAGTATGCACCGAATTCGCCCTGTTCGTAATATTCGTCCGACAATATTGCCGCTAGAAATTGTCGGTAAAAAAGCAAGTGTCATTCCAGCCTAAGTAGTTCTAAATAAAGTCAAGAATTTCATTTAAGAATTATAATTCTATATGTTTTGAATAAATAATTCAAAATAAAACAAATGAGAAAGTCGGTCAAGTCCGACTATATTAATACTCTGCACCTAGAGTAGGAGCTGAATGCAGTTTCTCTCTCTCCATTTCTCTCTTTCTCTCTCTCGTTCTCTCTTTCTTGCTCTCTCTCTCTCTAACATTGTGCGGCGTTTTTATGTGAAAGGGTGGACGGGTGGTGGCGGGGGGTGATTCACTTATTTGCTTATAACTTGGGAACCGCTCATTCGATCTTTATCATTTCTTCGGCAAATCATACATATTGATACATATTGCTAATGACTAACTATCTCTAGAAAGTACGAATTATCTATCTACAAAACTGTGGAAGATATGACGTTTTTTCCAAATTGCGGGGGCGGGAGGGGGCGTGGCAAAAATTTAAAATAAACTTGATCTGCCTCCAAGTGTAAGAAGCATTTGTCCCCTCTATCTCTTACCATCTCTGAGATCTGTTTGTTCATACGGACGGACGGACAAACGGACAGACAGACAGACGGACAGACAGACGGACATGGCTATATCGACTCGGCTGTTGATGCTGATCAAGAATATATATACTTTACAGGGTCGGTAGTGATTTCTTTTCCCTGTTACATACTTTTGCAAAAACTTAATATACTTTATGTACCTTCGGTACAGCGTATAAAAAATTCAAAAGCTCATTTTCTAAAAAAGATAATGAAACTTATCTTTTGAACTCGAATCATGCCTCACAACCACAATGCGCGGTCTACCCCAAAATCGGGTAATGGTACATGCAAAGTAGAGCGATAATTTATCACTCAGTGATTCTATTTTATTCTCTAATCATAAAGTTATTGCGTGGTCAATAATAATGACGACAAAAGCGGTTGATGAGTTCAAAATAAATATTTGGGATATACGTAAGAGAGTGAATTAAAACGAAACATTAAGAATATTGTTTATTGGAAACTGTTTTGCTATCGCATGTATTTCACACAAATGTGTCGCATTGAGAGAAAAACACATTTACATTTTGGCATTGCTTATGTGTGTAGATACACGAAATTTATTTTGATAAGCGGCATTGTTGGCGAAGAATGTCGACTGCGCTAATGCTGTGCACTTTTGTATGCACATTAGATAGCGAAGCTTCGACTCCTAACTAAGAACTTTTTTAGAACTTTATTTAGAATTCTAAGACGCGTTTGTTTTTTTATTACTTTTTATTCAAATTCAAGTTAACAAGATTTCATAAATCCGAAACGAACTTGAAGTATGATTTTAGTTTTCACATACAACCTCTAAACACACAATATTTAATGTGATTAGTGCCCTTTAATGTATATAATGCTGTTCATAAGGATTGATTTCTATTTGCCTTAACACAAGATCATATTGTATGCCTATTGTATGCCAATCTGGATGAATTTACAGTGTGGATTATGTATGACGCTGCCATAACTGGCTATCAATGTTTGCTTTGTAATAGAAAATTTTATAAGGAATTAAAGTTTGCATACTTTGAAGGGCATTAATCATGATAAATTTGCTGTGTATAAATGTAGCTTTATAGAAATTATCGAATCTAGTCGGGCTTGATTGATTTTCCCATCTTCGGTCACAAAATTGAACAAGGTGTGACAGTTAAGTTTCAGTTTGTTTTAATGCCCCATTCATTCCTTACTTAAAGATATGTAATTTCAAACTTAAATCTAAGTAAATCTGCCTTTTTAAGCCATAAATTTAAACCGGAACCTTGTCATTAAAAAAATTTCTTCTATTTTATAATCTTCAATAATTTTATAACAAACATCCCCATAGCTGTCTCATAAATATCACATTCTCTGACAGTTCCTGAAGCAGCAAATTAACTCATTTGTCGTCCTCAATGTCAGTTGAGTTAATTTATGTCTTCTTTTTTAATGCGTTTACTTACCTCAGTGATGGGCAAGGCTGGGTTGGGATGATCCGGGCTGAGTGGGCGTTTGGTGGGTGATGTGGCTGCAGCTGATTGTACGCCAGGACCAAAACCTGTCAGAGAACAGGCGTTGTCAAAAGTGCTTTACAACATTTTTGCATGCTGTTTCAGAGCTTACCATTCTTCAATTTGCAATTGGTGAAAATGTCATTCATCAACTCTTTGTTTTTCTGTAATTAAAAAGAGGGAAAACAAGTGTTTGTTTTTGTTACAATAAATTCAAATTAATTGGAAATTGCAATTATATACATTTCTCATTTCGGCGTCGATTGATTGCTTACGCCTACGCTCTAAATAACGTTGCCACTTGACGGCCACGGAAAGGCCACCAACTGACGCAGTGGACCGGCGATTCAACATCTGGTCCTCGGATTGGTTGTGTCGTCGGTAACGTAGTAGAACACACATGTTGCCCTCATCACCGGCCACTTCTCGGTCAGTCATTATATTTAAGTACAACTTTCACTGCGAGTAGGTAATGTCACTCAAACGCTGCTTTGTGGACTGATAAGTTGTTAGTGAACTTGGCAGACGCCCCAGCCATTTACTTAAAGCTTTTTGTTGTTTCGCTGTTTCTTATCAGTGCGGCAAAAGGGTTGTCAATTTTTATTTGTATATATTTTTATTCAAAGCTTTTTTTTGTGGACAAATTTATATTATTTTTAGATATTAAATTATTCATGGCAATTTCCTTAGTCATTTTGAAAAGAATCAAACTTTTGCTGCGAACTGGCAACACTTGGGGCTGTTACTGGCTCACTCTTTCTCTCTCTCTCTCTCTTGCGCCATCTAATGATAAGCAAAATGCTAACGTCGAGGCTAATTAAACTCACTTTACTTTTATCAAACGCACAGCAGTCCCAAATGAGCGGGCCAATTATGGTTGGGAGTGGTTGGGAATGGGCGAGTGGAGTGAGTGGAATGGGTAGAATGGTTAAAGTGCGAGAGAGTGCCTTCACCTTGAATACAATGCACGCCATTTGTTTTGATAATAATGAAATGCTTTTCTATTGTGGTTGGTTTTGCATTCTAATAGGAGGAAGTAACTGCAGTGTTAAAGCCAGTAATAGACTTGTTATTGAAATTGAATGAAATATTTCTGTTATCGAACTGGAAAAGCGCCAAAAATGTTTGTTTATTTGTGGGAAGTCTGACGTTGATATTACAATTACACTAGGTAACAAGATCCGATTTATAGAAGAAGTGGTAGATAATATTTGTTTGCTGAACACGAATCTGTTTTGGGAAATGGTCTATCACGTCTGGATTTTTGTTAATTTGAGCTTGAAGTTGCTTAAGCTGTCTTTTTGGACCCATTTCAGAAGCGCATTGTGAGGAACCCATAAAAATGATCGAACCTTTCATTTAAAAAAACTTAAACCAAAAAATTCTACAATTCTATAGTACGTTGAATATCTGTTTTCGAAATGACATAATTCTGTACTGCCCAAAGGTATGCAATGCAAAAGCAGTACAGAAAGCTTCCCATTTCAATTGAAAATTTTTAACATCATCCACTGCATACTTCTGGGCAGTGGCAGTTGCCGTGCATATATTCAAAATGGTATATCTTCTTTGTGCACAAATATTCAAAATGGAATAGCTTGTCTCAACGGTTAGCGACTTTTTCAAAAAGCATCGTTTCCACTGTATATCAGCTAAAGTAGTCATCGATCGGTCGGTTCCGACTAGCAGCGTGGTCAAGAAGACTCTGTGCAAAGTTTTGAGATAGTTAGATAGCTCCAAAACGGGGCTCGTAAGACAGGGCGCGGGAGACGGCGGCAAAAGCTAACGACTCAGCTCGTCATGCTGATAAGAATATATATACGTTATGTGGTCGGAGATGATTCCTCCTGGTTAAAGAGAGTCAAAAAAAGTCAAAAAATATGCATTTTAAGCAACTTTAAGCTCAAATTACCGAATATTCAGACGCGATGGACCATTTTCCAAAACTGTTCAGTACACGAAAATGATCTCTAAAATCAGAAAATTGTCATTGCGTCAGAATTTGTTTTGCCTATTTCTTCCGTTTTATGCCATGTACCCATTAAAAAATAAGTATGAGTGTCGTCAACACTGACGAGGCTTTAATGTGAAACATGATGCTAAAATTAAGGGCTGAATTTCAAAATCACAAGCTCTCTCAATGGTATATAATTCAGCAATGACAATCTTTCAAAAGAAGAAAACAGGGAGTAGAAATACCAACAACAAGATCACTGGCTGCTGTGTTATTCTTTCTTTTCTGTAATTCTGTTAAGTCACATTGAAGTCACTGATTAATCACTGTCAAGTCACTGTTTAGTCACTGTCTAGTCACTGTCAAGTCAGTGATTAATCACTGACAAGTCATTACTTGGATTGGTTAAATAGAAATTTTCATTTGATTTCTGTATTTGGCTGCCCAGCAACGTTAACCAATCATACGTTTCGTCAAGTCACTGTGTTCGTCACCGTCCCCCCCGGTAGGGGGGGGAGTTAAACATTCATTATTTCCCCCGGGCCAGGTTTTTGGGGATTTAAAAACCCACCGATTAATAAACATTAAGTCACTTTTTTAGTTTCCACCATCGGTTCGTTAAAGTTAAGTGGCTGAAACATTCTTAATGCACTTTTTTATATTCTCTCACCATCGGTCATCCATGGTATTTTATCGCGGTTCGTTATTTAGAAAATTCAAGGTTCTGCAGTCATCTAATTTTCAGTCTTGAATCACTGTTTTATTAATATTTCCGGTTCTATGGAGATCCTTGAGCAAGAAATACCCTGATGCTCTGGGAATTAAGATTCAATGATTGCTATCCGATATTACCAACAACCCTGAGCGTATATGCTGATTACTATGTAGATTTGTCTTACTAAAAGGTACGCACATTCTACCTAAGCAATCAATGCGTAAGATATGAGAATACTTTTCGAACTGCGGGATAGGCAAATAACTGAAAGTCCTTTGTTTAGAGAAAATTTTTATCCCCAAAATCTAAAAAGACTGAAAGGAAGTTCAGTTACTTCAAGCCAAATATTTATTTAATTTAAATTTGTAAAGGAAGTTCAGTTTGCTAGTTACAGTGTTCAATATGTTTATTTGATTTCTAAAGACACTGTTTAAATCACTGTTTTTAACGTTCAAACTTGGTTATTATCAGTGTTGGTATTCTGACATATACAAGTCACTGTTCAAAACATGTTGGGTCACTGTTTAGTCACTGTTTAAGTCACCACTGAGGTTAGTCACTTTCAACTCACTGTCACTTCCCAACTCTTTCCCCTCTCTCCAACCACTTTCCACCACTTTCCCTCCTCTTTCTCCCTTTTTCAACCCTCTTTTAAACAACAACAAAAATATGTATAACGTCAGCGCTGCGCATCAGCGTCACGTGACGCTGAAATTAAATTTTACTCCTACTAAAATCTTCTGTACCGAAATTAAAGACGTTTCACATCAAAAGGGTGAAAATGAGACCATGAAGTTGGACAAATGTATGTAAAAGCCAGAAGGAAGCATCTCCGACCCTATAAAGTAAATATATTCATGATAAGCATCAACAGGCAAGTCGATGTAGTAATTTCTGTTTGTCAGTCTGTACGAACGCGTCGATCTCAGAGACTCTAATTGATAAAGCCACAAATGTTTGCATGTATGAAGGTGTATACCATACACAGATCAAGTTTGCTTCAGATTTTTAATATTCCTGCGAAAAACAGAAACGGGAAAATATATTCAGTCGAAGAAATTAACTCTATATTAACTTGGAAAATCAAAGCCATAGGAGCCACATTACTTGTGTATTTTGCAGTCGGGGCACTCGACTGTAACACCCTTACTTGTTTTTACATGTTTTTTGGGAAACCTACAGGTCTTATTAATTAGTTATTACAAAGACTTATTGTAATGTAGAAATACTACCAAATAGTTATGCGGTTTGTTTTCAATAAACATATACCAAGTTGATTGCAAGGGTTAAACGACAAAATATTCTATTCAAGATAATGCCCAGAAGTATGCAATGAATGCAAGGAGCGCGCTTCCCGCCCTTTAACAGAGAAAACTCTAATCGTCAAAAAAAAAAAACAAGAAGCCCAACTTATAGATCAATTCCTCAGGTCAGACTCTATAGAGTCGAACAGTATTTCTTATTTCTTCTCTGTAAGGTATCGAGGATGTGATTAACTAATCTGTGAACCAAACTGGTCATCCAAAAGCCTTGCCAGCAGTAGCCTGTCAGATATCTTAAGGAAGTTAGGGAGGAGGCTAATAGCTAATCGGGTGATTAGTGTTCACAATATGTGGGCTCTAGGCCTCACTTTCAGAACACCCAATATAATAATGAAACTTCCTCATCTATAACTAGAATTTGATGTAATAGAACAAACATTTTTTCAAAGATTTTCCGACTGCTAAGTCAAACTAAGTACTTGTTGTTGATTTGAGTTGTAACGGAAGCTACAAATTATCTAAACTATTGTAGATTTTGTTTAAACCATTACAGTTTCACTAAAAGTTTCCAACTGGAAAACAAAGCTTTCAAAAACAATAAGGGAACTTATGAAACGACATTTAGCAGAGAAATCAACATTTAATAAAACCCATAAATTTGTTTGGATTGATTAATTTACCACATTTAATTGGAATTTCATGTTCAACTTTATCCGTTCCCCTTCCGTATTTTAGGTCGTAGGCAACTTCCAAATTCTGCCAATTCTCTGGTGTATACTTTTGCGTATGTCTGCGTGTGCGTGTGTGTGTTCACATCTGCATCTTGCATTTGTGCATAAATAAATAACCACATGGCCATGGACACGCAACTGTGCATGCCGCTGGGCAATCGCCACACACAAACAGCTCCGCCTCCTTTTCATTCTATTATTTATGGTCTGCATATTACGTATACCACATGTTGACTAACAGACTATTCATAATATTTGGGTGGTTGTTAAGTCAAACAGCATTGAAAGTAGAATTTAACAACAATTGAGTTATTGCTAGCAAAAATTGGAAATTTGCCACAAAACGCCAAGTGCAATTTCCGCTACTCTGATTACGCCACACCCACTCGACCATGCCAATCGAATGCTGAATGTGGCAACTGAAACATGCTCAAATTCAATTGCAAATTACCAACATTTCTTGTGCAGGATAATTGAATCCGTGTTATAGAATTTTGAGGAGTTGTTGGCTTACCAAAAGGGGGAAGACGGTTAATTATCTTGAGTCACTTTGGAGGTATGTGGGTGAACATTTCATTCTTACTCCTTTTCAATTTTTTCCCCCCTGATTTTATCGCATTTACGAAACGACACCAAGAATATTCCCCAGTTGGCATTTTTATGGTATTGCTTGCAGTGGCAGCTTCTCAGCTTCCACTTTCACTTCATTGTTGCACATGGCGTATACGTGATATATGTAGGTATGATGCCTGACGACTGCGACACCGACTCCAATGCTAGCTACTTTGTTAACCTTCTCCTCCTCCTCCTCGTCCTCCTTCGTGCCATCGCATTCACTTGTGTTGCCTTTTGGGTTAGCCAAAGTTGCCATAATGTTGCAAAATACTAGATGCCCCAATTTGAGGTTACCTTTTTGTGTAACAGAAAAGGTAAATACACATTCATTCATTTTGTGTGTGCGTGTACGAGCGTGTGTGTGGTTTATACCTTTTGTGCGTGCCACCGGGGAGACTATTGACAGTGCCCTCAACTATACAGATCAAGTATTTTTTTTTGGAAATTAGTTTCCTTTGAGGTTTTTGCATTTTAAGCACTGAGAAAAACTATAATGGGATGAGCTGAGCCAAATTGTAAGTCGCCTTTGAAAACTATTTCCAAGTGCAGAAGCAGCTTGGACAGAGTGTACTCAATTGTATACCACATTCAAGGCTTTAAATCAGCGAATGACACATTATGAGGCTTGTGCCAAGATAGGAACAAATTTTGCGGTCGATGGAGTAGGTCAGAGCTGGTTAACGTCGCTTTAATCTCATTCATACTTTTTGGCCCCGATTTTGTTACAAACCTTGATTTAAATCTCTGAATTTGTGAAAAGGTTCTTTTGGAAATTCGAATTCGTCCTTAGATCTAAGACAAGAGGAGCGAAATTAAGGCTTTGGTTGGAATATTGGTTCCTAAGCATACAATTTTTTAAGCTTATTGTTATAATGGTCCAATGATACAATTTGATGTCTTTGATCAACCTAATTGTTCATAATCCTTGGTGTTTCTTGTCGTCGACTAAAAGTGTCTGGACAGCCAAACGATAAAAAAAAAAAAAAAACAAAAAAAAAAAAAAAAAAAAAAAATAAAAAAAAAAAAAAAAAAAAAAAAAAAAAAAAAAAAAATTCCTAAAAATAAAAACTATAAATTTAAAAAAAAAAAAAAATAAAAAATCCCCCAAAAAATTTTTTAAATTCTCTAAAAAAAATATATAAAAATATTTTAAAAAATAAAAGCATTAAAGATATTCTTCTTGAATGGAAAGCAAGCGAATTGAATCGTGAAGTTGAAATGATTGAAGGTGAGTATTTTGCTATTAATAATCCTGCACGTTTTATTGTTGTCGACTTTCGCAGATGTATGTACACCAAACCAGCTTGATTTCGCAATGGATGAGTTGTTGGATGACTTTATGGACGATGTCGCTTGCATATATTCTTGCCGTCGAGGAGATATCTCTAACGTGCCCAAAACCATTAGTTGGTAAAATAACATCCTCTCCTCATTTGATGAGCGTCATTTTAAGCAAATTTTGCGCTTGACTCGGAACCAATTCGGAATATTGCTGGAATTGAAGAACGAAGGAACTGAACTGAACTGAAGGATGACGAAGTTTTTGCAACAACTGGATTCAAAAATCAAATGCCAATTGATTTATTTGGGCTCCCCTGGAGGCAGTGCATCTATTCGAAAAATGTGTACAATATTTGGAATCGCTGATGGTGGAACTTTAACCATGATTACGAAAAGGATATTTACAGCATTTTTGCGGCTTATGTCGCAGTATATACATTGGCCCAATGAAGCTGAGCGTCAGTGTATTGGGTTCATCAACGGAATCGAGATCAAGCTATGTGAAAAACCTGCTAAAAACCATGAAGTTTATTTTTCTCTATTCAGTAAAACTGCAAGTTGTATGTGACTACAAACTGCGAATACGAGATGCTGTAGTAGGAAGTCCTCGCAGTTACCACAACTTAAAAGTTTATAAGAACAGCTTACTTGGTAGACACTCTCAGCGTTTTCTTAGGAGTCGATTGCGGCTGAGTCTGCCTGCGTTGCAACTCTCGAATCAAATAAAAATGGTGGTCTTACTTTTGGTTGACTGCAATGACTAACTGATTGAATTTGTATTACACTTTTAGCACAGAATTATAACAATTATTCTAGACAAAATATGGGCACACTGTTTGGTCACAAGTGCCCGACTTTTCGTAGTCAGGGTCTGGGTCGAGCAAGCTGTGCACAATTTGTTCAGAGTAAATTGTTGTTGGAAATGATTACACTTTTCCCCAAGTGCCTATGTGCTCAACAAAGTGAACACCCTAATAGATCTTCGTTATGAGAGCTATGCAGGCGCACTATAAAAGAAAAGAAAGAGAATTGCTTAGGCGATATTGAGGACTAAGCTGTTTTGCTAAGAGCGCGAGAGAGAGATTGAGCATGAGAGTGAACGATTCATACTCACACAATTAAGGTATGTGTGTAATACCAAAATGACGTGCATATCTTGGCTCTCTGAGTCCAAATACTGAGATACACACAGAACGAATTGACAGGGCAAGAGTTGTCAGAGGGGGTATGAGGGGGAGGTGAAATAGTGGAGAGCGGTGGAAGAGGGGAATTTAATTTTTTTAATTTTTGGGAAAGTCTTAGGAATCTATACTTTCCCAATTAAATTGTAAATAATTTTCATATATTTACTAGAAATGGGCGCGGGAGGGAAATATCGCTAGACCAGAAATTCACTAGGTGGTCGTGCATCAGAGGTATGTTTTCAGCATCTACTTGACAGGAAGGGATTAATATATAATTCCGGAATTTTCAAGCGCCTTTTAAAATTGGTTGGGTCCTTTAGGAAGGGATGGGAAAAATGTAACAAGTGTATTTACCATGCAAAATTTTTATATATTTTTACCAGCAGTGAACTCGAAACTGTTTACAAGATAAAACTACACAATTTCTTCAACTAAAATCTTGGACGCGGACAAAGTCGCGGCGGGTTCAGCTAGTTTTGTATATTTAGCAAATTAATTGATGTTGGTTCGACAAACAGGGTTCGAACCAAATCATTCATCTAATAAAAACCTTAACCATTGGTAAACTTTGATTCGAACCCGCGAATCGGAGCTTTGAAAAAAAAATATAAAAGGGTTTGCAGCCTTGCTAAAAAGTACAGCATACTAAATAGTTCTCAAGATCTCCACTGACTACATCTCTTGAAGAATTTCGGCTTATAGTAGCAAGTAGCCTAGCTTGCTACTTTTGTACCCCAAGGCTTCTCCCTGATGGGCAGCCCAAGTAAAGTTTACCGCTTGTCCCTCAGTGTACTTTCCTTTTGTATGCGTTTGCCAAACACGAACTATTTGTCATGTAAGCCAAGTTTTGTGTGGTCAAAATCTTTCGTCTATACCCCCGTCCCTGTCCGCCTGACCAAGTCTTGTGGCTTTCCATCCAATGCAAATATAATGGCTTCTGATTAAGTATCATTTGTGTGAATTGTTTTGTAAGTGAATTGAATTGTTAGAATGTAACTCGTTAGTTAAGCTTTCTGTGTATCTATTTAATTAATTACAATTTGCACTTTTGCTAAGGATTATTCCCTTTGGGTCGTTATGTCACGCCCTATTCTTTATATGTTCCAAGCATGCGATGAACGATGCATTTCGATAAGCCCTGTCATTACAATTTAATTCCATTTGCCATATAAACACAGGCGAACAACTACTTAACCCACAAACACAGGCAACAAGAGCGACTTAGCTTAATTCCCATGGAGGCTCAAAATGCTTAGCACATGCTCAGCACTTAGCCGGAGCAAAGTTTGCTGTCAGCTAGGATAGGAAAACGCGGCATCATTAAATGTTAATTGAAATTTTAATTAAATATTTTGACAATGACGCAAATACCGCAAATACTTTTAGTTGAGGCTTCTTCGTCAAAGTGAAGACGGAAGAAGTCTGGCCACAAAAAAAGGGAAAAGTAAGGAATGGATTTAATGAGCATACGGCACCAACTGGTTGAAATGAGGCAGCAGGTGCTGAATGTCTTGTTCTAAGTTAAAAGGAGAAATAAATTTGATAATTTGGAAAGTTAAATGGGCATATCTTAAAAATTACTTAAGACAGGTAATCCCATTTGGGGGATCTATTAGATTAGTAGCTCCCAATATGATCTTTAAACTCACCTCCCAGATGAGTCGAAAGTCCTGCTGTTCGACTCTTAACAGCTCGCAAGTGGTTTTTGTTACCACAGTGCTATCGCGTGGCAGGTCGTGTAGTATTGATTCACCAAATGTGGCACCAACGCCCAAATTGCACAAAGTAACGGCGCTCTGTAAGTAGAAGTGAGAAGTTGAAGATGATGAGAAAATGTTGAAAGAAGCTGCTAAAAGTTTTTGGTTTACTGGCTGGTAGATTAAACATTTTGCCCCTCGACTTGGCACACAGAGCCCTCCCTGCCACCGCTTGGCTGTGTTTACTTTGGAGTCTGACGTGCGGTGGCTGTGTTTGTATATCTCACAATTAGCGCAAATTGCAAAATGTGCCACAGCTTTGTTAACAACTTGTAATCGCTTCAGTGTCAAATTATAAACGGAAATCAATGAAAAAGTCCAGTTCTCCCTCTCTAAAAAAAAAAAACAAACAAAAAACAAACCGGAAATGCAAAATGCAATAAAAGTAACCGCAATATTGCAATGACATTTTCAATTAAGGCAAAGAGGAGACAGCTACAGCGTTTGTTTGCGGTTTGTTCTGTTGCTGTTGTGGCTGTTTGTTTTCCCACAAGACAGCTTCTTGGCAGCATAACGCCCCGAGGCCCTCCATCAGCCTCACTCCGATTCCAACTTTTAAGCCAGAAACAGAGCCAGAGCCATGTAATTGGCTTAACAAGACTTTGGTACAATCGCATTGTCGTGTGTGTGATGTTTACAGTTTACAGTTATTACACTCGTCCAGACTATAAAACATTATTTAATTAATGCTTAGTGTATAATTACAATTGTTGCTGTTGCCACTTTTTCTTTTGGGTTCGTCGGTCAACGAATTCAATTTACTTTTGTGCGGTTGATTTATGGCGTTTGTTTGCTTTTGACATAAAGTTTTCTTTCACAAGTTTTGATGGTTTTCTAATTTATGGCAGCATTTGCACTGCCAACTGACCCATAAACAAATGCTGGTGAAATTTCCCTAAGCGTTTATTTAAGCTTCTTGGAATTGCAAATGCCCAAATAAAAGCAAACAGCCCAAACATAAATATTTTGCTTTGAATTGGCCACAACTTTTATTGGAAAATTTAATTATTTTCTTATAATTGTGGAATGAGGTTTAAATGGCATTTGCTAATCAAATTGGAACAGAATTTAATATTAGGAAATTATTTGGAGTATAAAATGGAGTTGGAAAATTGAGAGGAAACTAAATGATGTTATAACAGGACTTTAAAGTAAAGATGAATTCAGTTTCTGATAAAATGTAGCAAAACTTCAGGCTCTGATGGGCTACCTGTTAAGATAAGGTAAGGTGTGTGAGTCAACTGCTTTGCTAGTTATTATTCCGATAACAGCTAAGGCGACGATTAGAACATAAGTGGGCTTTGTCTAAATTAAAAAAAATACGCAAATCACATCAATTTTTTGGTGTTGCTACGTTTAAAATTGGTTATACGAGGGTGTGTCAAAAAATACTCCAAAATCTTAAACTGCCTTTACACTTGTCAAATGTCACTAAAAAGACTCTTTAACGATGGCGTAATAGCAAATCAAATATCTCTAAATATTGAAATAACTTTTCATTTCAATTCCAAGTTGATTCCCTCTAACAAATGGGACTTATTAAAGAATCCAATTTTAGTTTCTGTCTGAAGTTTGACCTTTTTTTTTGGCACCTAACAATATGTCAACTGCTTCATAGAAGAAGAAGGGTCCCTTTACACCAGAGTTCCGGCGCGTCCCTACCTTCTGTGTATACTGCGCGTATCTGCAACAACAACAAAGCAACCCAACGCCAAAAGGAGAATGTGTTTTTGTTCAAAAATAGAAATTGAAATACGCAACATTATGGCGACTTTTCCATTTTATCGACACATGTTCGCAAAATGTTTGAAAAAAAATTTAGCTCAGTCTAAATTTTTGAATATTGTCTTGTATTCAATAATTTCGTTCAAGTCTCTTAGCCAGATTTTTACTTGCCATAAATTTGTAGAAAAAAATGTGTGTGTAAGGGTCTAACTCCGCAACGCGTGCACCAAATTGCATGCGGTTTTTTAAATGATAGCCAGAGTATGTGGCATGGTTTTTATACAAAAATGTTTTTTTACTTTTCTATAAATAGGTTCCCCAAAAATTAAAAATTACTCAAAAATCTGAAATTTGGGCCAAAAATGTGCGTTTGAACGCCTATTTCATTTCATTTTGTGTCATTCTGTAGAACGAAACATTTTATGATAGACAAATCAGACATTAAATTCATTTAGTAAGCAGCGAAGCGCGAGGGTCTACTAGTTGAATTATAAAGTGATTAACTTTAAGCTAAAGTTTTTTTTTTTAATTTTCCAAGCCAGAGATGTCTAGAAACTATGTTCTAGGACGGAGTCCCCCCGAAGAGAGGACAGAAAATGTGAAAATGCTTTTTTAGCTGTGTTGCTCGGCAATATCTGCCTCAGACGAGATTGTCTTGTAACACTGAGGAACGACTTTGGCTAGCATTCGACTTCTAAGTAATATTGGCGGTTGTTGTTGTTTGACAGTTAACTAATGTGTTTTGAGGGTTAAAATGTTGAAACTTTATTCAGAAACTGTTTGAATGTCCTCAGAAAAAACTTTTCTTCTTTCTGGCGATAAAGGGAAGCCCGTAGACGCAAGGGCTTTCGTACCCTTGCAGAATGTTTGTAAAAATTGTCCAGATGTTTGTAACGCATAGAAGGTAAGCAACTGATAAAAGTATTGGCGTCATCTATTGCTCAGTTTTGGAAATCGCTTGGCTATCATTGTTCAAAGTGAAAATTAAATTATTGAATGAAATTCATTAAAAACCTTCATTTAAACAAATTATACGACCTACCAGGGCTAAACTCGGCCGAAAACCAGTGATTATCTAAACGATGTAAAGGTTTCGTTTGGTTTTAAGCAAAGTTACAAACCGGCCTGAACTGAACCTGGGAGAAAAACGTTCCGGTGTTTTTAGCCAGTCAAACCGAACTCTGTATCCGAATCGAACCCCTTATCTAAGGAATAAGATACGGATCAACAACCACCTTTTAGTCACCTTTGAAGAAAGAAAACACTGTATTTAGTATTATACGAGTATTTTGAGCATGGAAATGGTCTTATCTAAAAATTCTCAATTATCAAAATTATATTCAGGGGAAAAAAAAATTATATGGTGAGAGAGACTAGTTCCTCATCCAAAAGCTGAATGTTTTATTAAGACATTGATTTTTCCTTTTTAAACATTTTTGGTTCTACCCCCCAAGCATCGCACTGACGTACCAGTGGGTTGTCCTCTACGTGAAGTTCTTATATATTGATAACCAGGAATCGAACCGGTAAAAGGTTCTATTTTGGTTCTGATACTGTTTCGGTATTCGGTTCCGGTTCCGTTAACTGGATTTTTTCGGTATACCGGTACGAACAGGTATGGACTATGGTAAAACTAAGTCCAAACAAAGTGGGTAAGCAGCAGTACACATGTATGTGTATATAAATTTTCAATTTCATTTGCGTGTGTTTGCCATAAAAATGATAATTTATTAACAACTTCTTCACAAATTTACTTAATATATAAAAAGTAAAAATTAGTTACAAAGAAGGTAAATTAATGATTATTTCTTAGAAGCATGATAGCGGTCAATGTATTTCTGTCCATCTGATTTCTTAGCGGAATTGATTTCACACCGGAAAATAAACGTTCTACGCTTAGTTGTCGAATTTTCTAACCACCATTTTAGTACATTATCGTTATTTAGTAAATGTTTAAAGCTCAGGAAAACCTTGATTGATGCCATTAAACCAGTGGGTGCCCAAACACACACTATCAAGCTTTGCGTAGTGTGTGTAGCAGCGAAACACGAAGTAAACGTCATTATGTTAAAACAGGGGCTAAAAGCAAACAAATAAATGTGTGTGCGTGCTATTTATAGAGCACACGTATTCTCTCTCTCTATGCGTGTCGGCTGCGACGCCGGCAGCATTATGACTTCCTATCACACGTGATAGGCAAATGACGTTTTGGGCACCACAGCATTAAACTGTTTTGTGAAAATACTAAAGTTTTTGTATTGTCGTGATTCTTTTCATAGAAATTCATATATACGGGGGTGCCACAGAAACCTCTTCCAACCAAATTCCAACCGAATTCCAATTCCAATTCCAAACCTCTAATGTTTTGTTAGAAGATTTTGCAAAGCTCTTTTCTCACTAGCGCCTTTTGTCGAAGTGGCGCCCTCTACATGACAGCTAGCGAATTAAGGGATGGAAACTAACACTTCATGTTTGGCGCCAACAAATTTTTAAATTTTGCATTATATTGGTGGAGAATGCGACTTAAAATTGAATTATTATTTAAAAATGCATCATAAAACATATAACACAATCAAAAATTTCAGTTAATCATTAAATTAACCCACATCTAAAAAAAGGGAAATTTTTCGGCGAGAGATTCAGCCCTGTTTTGAGAGATGGAACATCAATTGGAACATCTGGTGCTCCAACAAGATTTTATAATTAGAAAATGAAAGAAAGAAAAACAAGAATTTTTCGAGAGATTTACAAACCAACCGACGGCAAAATCTCTAGAGATTTCTGTGGCACCCCCGATAGATCGACATCATCTCCACTTTCAGACAAAGTAGTTGGGGCAGAGCTGCTTTCCTCATTTATTTGCAATTGAACAGAAGTGGATAAAATTCTTAAATATTTATCTGTCAAAGCAGTTACACATATTCTGTGCTGTAGAAAATTATAACGAAAAATCTACCCGATGACCTCAAGGAATGCATTACTTTCAAATGCGGGTCAACTTTTTGAGCTGGTTCAGTAGATTTTGAGTTCTGATGTCACTGAACTTTTGCTAAAAAGACTTTTGCGGGAAAATCGATTTAAAGTTCTTCATAAGCAAATCAGGTAGCACGGCCGGTCGTTTGAAACGCTGTAACTTCGTTAGGTTTACTCGGATTGACTTATTTGCGCACATATTCTCGACATACTGTTATTCAGAAAAAAAAATAAATTAAATAATTATTTTAAAAACCATACTTTTCAAACCCAATGTTCGTTTATGATGTCGTTTTTAAAGTTCTAATTTTAATTTAAGTCACATTATAAATACAATATTTAAACATTTGATGGCGTCAAATATGAACGTAACTTGCAGCCCAAGCGGTTAGGTCTTTTTTTCTGTGTTCATACAATAAAGTTGGTAACTAAATCTGCGGGTCCTATGAACAGAAAATATTCAAAAATTCTTGGAACAACACGAGATGAACTTATGATTCGGAAATGTAAGGACTTAATGTAATTTCCTATCGAATAGGAAGGAAAAACTAAGAGTTTCGCGGTAGAAAAAAATCAAGAAGGCATCAAAGCTAGTTTTTTGTCATAAACCGATTTTTAGAGGGAATTAATAAGACTTTTACATAAACAGAAGGTCCACCAGTTTAATGCTAATCATGCCATCTTTTAAAGAGGGCTTCTCGCTTATTTGCACCTCCAATATTCAAATTTTATAACCAACACACAAATAAAGTTGTTAATTTATGTTTTCGAAGAATTTTCCCTTCGACCCAATACTCTGTACTCCCTATGCTAATTGTTTGGATGAAAACGCTACATACTTAAAAATTACGCAAAGGTTACCCTCTATAAAAAAGTTAATGATAAACAGAAAGCTGAACGATAACTCGCTGGTTAAATAAAGAGATTGTTACATATTCAGATTATGTCACAAAATAAATCTACGGGTGCTTAAGGCATCTCCATGGAAAGAGATTAAGCCATTTATTAAACGACCAAGGCCTTAAATGTTATTCACATAAACAAAATTTGCATAAAAATGTATATACAAATGATAACTCTGATGACAGGCCAGAGCTGTTCACAACTATTGTTATCACTAAAGCAATCAACTTGCTACTAGCTGTGTGTCTGCTCTGAATCCGTTGACAATAACGCAATCCGCATATCCCCATGCACCGGCACACGCGCTTATTCATAACTCTGTATAGTATATATGGGTTTGGGATATCTGTAGCTGGTCATAAAATGTGAGCACGTACATTTTTTCGCTTCTTTTTACATAAATGTGGAATATGCCATGCAATGTTTTACCTTTGCATAATGTCGCGTTGATTGCTCCACGTTATACGTACAACGGCGGCGGAACAGCATTTTCTTTTTTTTTATGTGATTTTTTTGCGTATTTTGCACGGTCAACGAGCAAAGCGACGGCGATAGTTTTGCATATTCCAAAAAATGCTAAGGCGACATTTGAAATATCAATAGCAAACACAAACACCGGGGCGGGGCAAGAGGGCTGTGTGCAAATGTAATGCGAAAGTTACGGGGCTTTTTGGTGTATTTTCATTATGGAACGTGAGTACGGGTCGGACCAACTAAGAGCACGCGTCTGCCCGAAAAACAAATTGTTCGATTTTTTGTTGGTTTTCAGCTGGTGGCTGATAAATGACATGCCAAATGTGGCAATTTGTGTTGAATATTTGGTTTAAGAGCGCGTACCACTTTTTTGATTAGCCAACTCCAATTTGTGTGAACCGCACGGCAACGCTACGGCAAGTAAACTGAAATTAAAGTTGAAGCCATCAGCGAGGCAGAGCCGGCAGAGTGTGTTTTAAATTACCAAAGCTGGCGACACAGTCGGAGGCTCTGAGGCTGAGTTGAGTTGCATGGGTTGGTTGCATGTGTTGTGGGTCTTTTATGCAACTCACGGTTGGAAGTTGGTGAAGTGTGGCCGCCGGCTATGGCAAACAGAATGCCCAGAAGTCATGTTAAAAAATTGGAGCATTCACTACTGACTGGCTGACTGTGGAGGCTCAATCAGCCATTGCGAGGGCAGGGCAGAGCAGCTTGCATGCTCAATGGTCAACACTCAAACGGATGCTGACGATATGATGATATTACTCGAAAAGGTAGATTTTGTGTTACGGTTTTGAGAAGGGAAAACTAGCAACAATAAGTATTTTTTAAAGTCGTGGAATAGAACGAGTGCAGTTTATCTAGAATTCTGCGGAAATTAAACCGAAAATGTTTGGAAGTGCCAACCGCCAAGATGTAAATAAATCGACATTTTAGTGTTAAGGTATTTTTAAGACATCAAATGATGGTCACACCATAAACTCGAAAAAAAAGCAGAACGATTCGGTCTAAAAAAACGCTCTTGATTTTATCCTGTTTCGGTCTAAAAATTGTTAAGAACGCTTCTGCTCGAAAGTTCTACTTTGAGTTCGAATCGTTCTTAAATTCGAAATTGACCGTTAAAAATTCAAAAATAGAAATAAAATTTTTGATTCAAGAAAAAAAAGGTTTTAATTTAAGATCATTTCGTTCTTGATGTAAAAACGAGCTCTTACTTTAAGTACAAATCGCTCTTAGCTAACTTAAAGAAGTCTAGATCATGCTTATTTTGAGCTCTAAAAGTTCCTAATAAAATTTTTAATAACGCTCTTGAATAAAGAACTTCTGTACTTAAATCAAGAATTTTCTGTCTTATTGATGTTTTGAAACTGAAAATTCTTGATTTAAGTACGAAAATTCTTGATTCTTCTCTCAGTGTAGACACTAAATATAATGAACGAGACAGACAAACAGATTGAAAGAAATCGTATATGACAATCATCGTGTAGAGACATTGTAAATAGAAAACCGTGTAAAATAGTGTGCAAAAAAAAAGTAATAAACACCGAAAACCCAAAAAAAACTCAATCATTTACAGCAGGGGGCCTAGACTTGAGCTTTGAAGTGAAATACTAATGCAAAAGATACATATTATTTTAAGCATCTCAGAAAAATCTACTATAAAATTGTGTGTGTGTGACGCCTTTCAAATGAGGAAAGCTTGGGCCTCTGCCAAATAAGTTCAACAGGCAAACAATTTGACATAATGTCGAGGAAATTTTAGCTCAATTTACCAAATTTGTGCTGTTCTTAGGCCGAATATTTTACTGCAAATATAAGTGAATGGAACCATGGTTGTGATGCTTATCAAAATCTAATTATGGCTATTATAGACGGTTTTCTTCAATCAAAATTTCTTACAATTTGTCAAATTATTTGCCTGTGTGAACTTCGAAAGTTATTTTCAGGTTGTGTGTTGCCGAGAGAGACATTGGAGAGAGAGAAGAGTGACACATATGATGTTGTTGTTACAGGTCTGAACGCGATAACAACAAAACACAGATCCCGCATATGAATTTGTTTGGCTTATGGAGTGCGTGGCTCCTATACGCGCGAGCTATTCCTTTGCGTTACACAGCAGCAAATGCGTGGCTTGCGCAATGCGCATGGGCGCCCCTGATTTACAGTTGTAATGTAAAGAAGAAACAGCAAAGTTTTTGACAACAAATGTTCCAAACTTTCATGAATTGAGTAAAGTTGTACTCTATCGTATAATATTTGCTTTCTTTCTGACCTTTCTCTAGTTATTTTTTCAACTCAACTTTTTGTCAGCTCAACCACCACACAGAAAATTATAAGCAGCTCTCTAGATGTTAAACTAATAAAGTGTGCAATAGCTTAATGTGCATGCAAAAAGTTGTTCGTTAAGTGCAGAAGGGTTTCTGGTTCAATTTACAGTCAACGCCTGTCCCCCCTTAAAATCCAAAGAGGTCCTGTTTCCTCTTTTTCCGAAGCCCCTAAATAAATAGATTTTTTTATTCTTACTATAATGTAATGGCAAATTTATAGAACATTTATCCTTTTTCGTAATGTCAGTAATACTAATAATATCCAAGAGAATGTATGTGGCCGAATCTTATAAAAATACACTATTTCGTTCTAAGAAATTTATAGAACATTTTGAGAGACGGTGTATGTTGAAAGAGTTAGACTATTTACAGATATATGACAAGTGTAAAGGCAGCTTTTTATTTCAGTTAATGTCCTACGAACGGAAAGTAAGAACAAACCCATGACCAAATGGTGATAATTTTAGAAAGTCATATTTTTCTCTGCTTATGAATAAACAACAATTAACTTATCTAAACGCAACGTATTTCGCCCTGTTAAATTGCACACGCTGCGTGTAGAATTCAGAAAGCCACACGCGACGTGCAGAAAGGCTACACGCGACGTGTAGAAATTAAAAATCTAAATGCAAATGTAGAAAAGTTAAATGCTGCGTGGGCAAAAGCAAAGTCTACACGACATTAGAAAATCAGCTCATTTCCCCAAATAATTCTACATCTTTGATGCAGCAATCTGAATACCACGTTAAGTTTGGACATTAAATCCATAAACTACGCGCGTGTGGAAATTCTACACGAAAAATGTAGCTCCACATCAGTACTGAATTCTTATATTTTTCGTTTAGCAAGCTGGTTGTCACACGTGACGTGTGGGATTTCTAAATGTACGTTAGGATTTACAAAATCTAAACGCTGCGTGTTGAAAATCTACACGAATCGTGCGCAAATTTCTGTTGCCTGTATATAAATAGCGATTGCGTTGAATTAGAACTTGAGAATTACAAGCAAGCAAATATTGGATTGTGCCTTTAGCAGATTTAATACAAGTAATGTCTTAGAGGCCTTGCCTTACACGCGTTACGTGGCGGAGACGTCTAAAACATCATCCCAATCGTGTTGCAGTCCAAGGGGCCGGGATATGAAATCTACCAGAGTAAGTAAAAAATATAAATTAAAAAAAAAAAAATGAAAAAGCTACACGAAAATGTAGGATTTCTACACGTTTCGACCGGGACTTTCAACCCACTACTTTTGTGTAGGTTTTCTGCACGCGCGTGTGGCTTTCTGAATTCTACATGCCACGTGTAGGTTTTTAGCACGCGCGTGTGGCTTTCTAAATTCTACACGGCGCGTGTGGCTTTTCTGCACGCCGCGTTTAGCTTTCTCATTTCAACATGCGGCGTGCAAAAGTAATGGGTTGAATCGGTCGAAACGTGAGAAATCCTACATTTTGGTGTAGCTTTTGCATTTTTTTTCTGTGTCTAGCTTTTGCCAGAAATCGAATTTTTGGTATATCCTTTAGTTTTTCTTTACCACACAAAAGTTTTTTTTAAACTTTATTAATAAACCAACTTTGTTTCAGGCTGTTATCTCAGCCCTCCAACTAGACTGCTAGACATTATTCAATGTTTACGGATAAGATAACCTTCAAATCGTTGTCCAAAAAAAAAAAAAACACAAATCATTTTTTCCATCGTCTTTTGCCAGTTTATCTTTCAAGTGTTTTACGCTTCAACTACTTTTGGGTTATTTACATTTCGATTGACTGATTCAAAAATATGTAGATAAGAAACACGCTTGAAAGTTTTCTCAACATTTTCTGTGCATTCCTCTGGTAAATAAATTCTTTTGTGCCCCAAAGGCAAAACATTCCTTTTCCATTTGCATAATTTTGCATCGCTTTAATGCGCGTATGTGGGTCAGTTGAAATGAGTTTAAATTATTTAGGAAAATGTGAATATCAAAAGTACACGCAGCCTCAATTAATAAAGTGTATTGTATGTTGATGCTTTTTAGCGGTTCAACCGCGCTCATTAAACCTAATGTCATCAAAGAATGTTGTTAATTAACATAATTAGTTTATAAAACAGATTTATGTTATATTGTGACGTTTACACGACGCCACTTGGAACTGTGGGCAAGTCATTGACTTGTTTCCAAGCAGTGGCTTACCTTCACTGTGGGCGGGGGAGCCCCTAAACAAATTTAATTGCTAGTCTACAAAAAAGGAAATATACGAGTAGATGCGAAAATAAAAGTGCCAAGGTTGTTCAACCTTAACACTGAATAGAAACGAACATTATTGTTGGGAGAAACAAAAAAACATAAATAAAACGAAGCAAACTTTCAGTTGTCTCATCTCAAATTCCATTAGCAACCAAAGTTGCCCGCACTTTTGTTTGTTCAACAAAATTGGCAAAACGACACAACGGCAACAGCAGCTGCAATGGACGGAAGCGTGCTCATATGTGCGTATAAAGTTTTTCAAGCGCAGCACTGGACGGTGCACATTTGGCCAATAGCATCCAAAACAACAACAACAACAACAGCAGCAGCAGTATGACCAGGGTCTGTGAAGCCGGATTAATTGCATTTTGCTTGCAGTGTGGTGTGTACACCATCCTAAAAGCAAGGTCCGACTTAAGACTGCCAAAGCTTTTATACCCTCATAAATTCCTACACTTTGTTTTAACATCTCAATTTGTATTTACATTATTTAATGTTATAGTTTGGTGCAATTTTTGTGATAAAGTTTCTCTGTTGAGAAAAAGTAAAGATAAGTAAAATGCGAAGGTGATTAAAAGTGATTAAATATATGAAAAAAAGTACATAGGGCGGATTAGAAAGAAAAGGAAAATGAAAGAGCTAAATATGCAAGAAAAATAAACACTTTTTAAACGGGAAAGTTTAAAGAAAGAGTTTTTAACCGAGAAAATTTGGCTCAAGATGAGCACAAACGTTAGCACAAACTGTGCATAGAAGGTTTTTCTCAAAAACCGGCAGCGAATTTGAGCCTACGACCTGGACGTTCTATGATTAATGGACTACAGGACTTGTTGCTAGTTAAGTACTTAAATGGTGAGTGCTTATGGCTACATTCTTTTCTATGATTTGGTCGCTTCTTCTATCGAGTGCTTTATAGTCGTGAGTGCTCAGATACAGCCGTCCCAGACAAGGTAAAGAAATTGAAGTAAAAAATAGAAGAAAGCTAACTTCGGCTTGACCGATTGTACCGAATTGTAAGTAATAAAGGTCTTAATGATTTTTATTGAACAATTTCATTTTCGCTTTGAACAATGTGAGTTGAGTGATTTCCCACGCTCACCAATAGATGGCGCCACTTTCGCATGGTCAGTCGTTTATATGGCAGCAATTTGATCAAAATCGTCAAAATTGTGAGGGAACCAATAATAATCATAACTGGAAAGTATAAAGACGCAACCATTGAAGACAAAAAAGTTTTTTTCACTAGAACTACTTTTTCGAACCATCCTTTCTATGGCAGCTTTATGCTATAGTCATCCGATTTAGATCCTACCTGGCGGAATTGTGTGGTAGCATATAACATTGATCAGTAACAAGTTTGGGAGCGATAGCATTGAAAACAAAAAAGGTTTTCTTACTAAGACTTTTTTTCAGACCTATCTTTTGTATGGCAGGTATAATATAGCTGACCGATTTTGATAAAACCTGGTGGAATTATGGGAATGCAAAGGAAACTTTTATATACGATGTTTGGAACAGTGTAAAAATAATTGTTTTTTAAGTGGGTTTTTCAGGTAAAAACAATTACTTGATTTAAAGAGTTGAACTTTTCATTCTTAAATGTTGAAAAACAATACAGTTTTTTTTGAGTCAATTGAATTTAATTGAATATTTTCATTAAAATTTAGAATTAGTTAAAAGTTCAAGCTTTAAGTCAATTATTAATGGCACTTGAACCCAGTCAGTTCCAGCATAATTTTATTTATTTATTTCCTTCATTAAAATTGAGCTTTGGGAGTATCCCCATTAATTCATGAGATTTTTGACATTAATGAGAATTTAAATTTCCCGAAATTTTAAAAAATTTTTGTTTTTCTCAATAAATTTTCAATTTGGACTTTTCACAACCAGTCAAAATTAAATTGAGAAATTGGTGAAAAACAAAAGCAAATGTGTTCAAAAATATTATTTCAACGTTGAAGTCTTGTATTTTTGCCTAGTTTCAATGGCCAAATAGCCGATTTTGTAACATCATATCGATAAGCGATACCAACGTAATTTGACTTATAGTTTGTATTGAAAAACTTAAAAAATACGTTTTTTATGAAATGAAAAATAAAAATGGTTTGATATTGACGACAGCGTCTCAAACCAAGATTTTGATCCTTATGAAAAATCCCGAAACGAATTTCCGGGTCTGGTTCCGATACCGGTACGTCCCGAAATGAATGTTTCGGTTAAAGGTTCCATTTCGGTTTTCAAATTCGGTTTAGGACGATACGGTACCCGCATTTTTATTTCGGTATAAGTAATAGTTATTTTTAATATTGAAAACATTAAATTCTGAGATAAATCTAAATCATTTTATTCCTGTTTAATAAAACGAATCAAAATTCAACACAAAATGTGTGGTTTCACATTAAGAAGTAAATTATATAGCCTTCATATTTCGTATTTTTTTTACGTAAGATCTTAATGATTATGCTCATAAATTTTATATTATGTATTATTAGTTTTCGAATTTAACTTCGAATTTTATACGTCCACTATAAAGCATCCTTGTGATTTGGTCGCACTGACATAATTGCATTAAATGTGGTTAAGTCCATGCAACTTATTAGCGGATTCATTATATATTTAACGCCAGAGAATAGGCGTAGCTGGAACAGAAAGAACGACTTTTGAAATCCCCCACAATTCTGGGAACTTTGTAGAGGATTATTACCAAGAATCCTTTTCTGCAACTTCGACGGCGCAGTCAAATGAACCAGAATTGAACTGCGTTCGTAAAGCAGTGATTGATCAGCACACGACAAAATTTGTGCAAAAATATTATGTAAAAGAACGATACAAGTATTTTTGCTCAGTACTGAAGCGTTACGTTAGACCTAGGGTCGAAAAATATTGCACATCGAAAGCATTGTTTTTTGAAAAGGGATTTCTCTCGCTTTTCTATTTCCTGATAAAACGATTTCGCAAGAGAGACCGATTGATATTTCCAATTTGCAGTGAATCCAAATGGAATAAAAATCGCCCAACTAACTAAGTTTAGTTGTGTCCGCCTCCGCTGATTCTGGTCCCACACTTTCAGGTTCAGAAGAAAGTCCTATCTGCAGCCGCAAAATTGGAGGAAGAGGAAGACGTTGAAAATATTTTGGTTTCTGTAGGTATAGCCCAACGCGAGGGGAATCGATGGGTGCTTAATGACAAGTTGAAAGAAAACTTGGATTGTGTAAAGGTCGTTTTATGATTGCTTATTTTGCATATTTTTATCTCCCCCTTCATCTTGTGCCATATTCTTATGTACGGCAACAGCCCGAAGTACTAAGAGCCCTCACCACAGAGAAAAGTAACAAAAATTACAGAATAACTAATAACGACTCCTGACACGATGGGGAATTTTTTTTGCGTGGGGGGCAGGGACAATGGCCTGATTCACAGCCAATTGTAGTCAGAGACGCAGAGGCTACCAAAAACTCTTAATGATAAGGAGACAGAGAAGATGAAAAAACCCAAACCCTAAATAGGAGCAAAGGAAAAATAAATAATAAATAAAAAATAACAAAAAAACAATAAACCAAATAAATCAGATATAAAGATAAAAATTAAGAAAAGAAAACTATCTAAAAGTGAAATTTATAACTAACTAAAATATAAAAAAATTTATAAGATAAACTTAAAAATTAAATATCCAGAAATCTGACCCGGTGGGGAAGATTTTTAGCCAGTCTGGCAAGTTCTGACCACTCACAGCCAGGAGTGGTCAGAGATTTCCTAAGATAATTATAGAGGGACGTTTAGAGAAGCGAGATCTGTGTGAGCTGGTGCATAGAGAACTATAATTTTGACATAAGACTCGAAGTCGATTGGGCTTTGTATAATCTGTTGTACATCTAGGCAAGATTAAAGGTAAATAGTTTTCTAGTTGGCCTAGAATGAACGGAGAAGTTAAGACCTACAAAGCTGTGTAGAGTTACACTGATAATTAGCTTATGAAGATCAAAAAACGCCTAAGACTGTCCTACGGTTAGCAACGAAGAAAAATGTCAATAAACAAGAGTCTGTTAGAGTACGATGGCAGACGAAGGTTAGGGTACCAATTTAAGCCACGTAGGTCAAAGAGCAAGAATTGCTTCGAACAGATTTAATACGATCTATATCCTTTTTTACTGCGGAGACAAGTCGGACTAGAGCAGTGTATAAAGCTTTAGGGGGATATGGATCATTTAGGTTATTCGTTCAACTTTAAATGTCAAACGTTGAAACTGAGTACACCATTTGCTCTATTAACAATAGAGGAGATATGAGGATTGAAACTCAATTTGGGGTCAAAAAGAACTCTAAGATCAACGTCTGTAAAATTCCTTCCAAGGGTTCATTGTCAATCGTATAGGTAGCCAGCTAAGGTTTGCAACGATGGAGAGTCATGAACATGCACTTGGAGCAATTAAGGTGTACTGATTGACCAGACACCTGGGACTGCAAGGAGTTCAAGACATCTTGCAATCTGATGGAGAGCATCGGGTCGAAATATAAAATAAGTTTAACATCATCGGCGTACACAAGTATCCGACCATTTGAAATTACCGTTGTGGGAGATCAAAAAAAAGAGTTAAAAACAATGGGCCGAGGTGACTACCTTGTGGCAAACGAGAAGTGACAAAGACAGGCTTTGACGTATTAGAGCGAAGCAGAACTTTTTGAGTTCTATCTTTTAAATAGGACGAAATCCAAAGTAGAAAAGGGGATGGAAATCCTAAACGATCAATCCAAGATACTTCTTTCTATTCGTTACAAACATCCGGACAATTTTAATACACCCTCTGCAAGGGTATAAAACTGCAGAGAAATTGTAGCCACAGCTTAGAAAAGGGGAGTGATATGGTCGTGTCTCCAAAGCCCTTCCCAAACAACATACTCCCCTACTAAGCGAGCTCAAAATGTTCTTGAAACAACACCCAGCCTTGGGGATTCCCAAGCGGTCATGACAGTACCGTCATGAGGTACCTTCTGCCACCTTAGGCCAAGACTGATGATTGAATTGGGAAATTCGTGAAATAGCATTATACAGTGAATCAGCCTCCTTTGTCGTGTGTCTTGTTTTAGAAAAGCTATGGACAAAATCAAAACTTAGTGACCTAGAGCCTGCTAAATAGTTCAACGATTTATAACCAAAAAGGTCACTAAAACAATCTCATTGTGAGCACATTAGTTAATTAGACAATCCTAAACCGTTCTTTAGTGAGAATTAAATGTTCATAAAATAAAATGAACAATTGTTGATGAACACATAAAAAAGCGTGGTTAGTAGAAATTGCTATGAATAAATTAATAGTTGTTTATCCATAGATTTGATTTAAATTTTAGTCATTTCCGCTGCAACCATCCAGTCGGTAATGAATCAATTTTCAATCAACTATTGCACAT
Source organism: Lordiphosa stackelbergi (assembly GCA_018904235.1). NCBI lineage: Eukaryota > Metazoa > Arthropoda > Insecta > Diptera > Drosophilidae > Lordiphosa > Lordiphosa stackelbergi. The sequence goes on along the minus strand of JAEIFU010001507.1, from coordinate 31,174 downwards.
GCATTTCCGAGCCGGAACTTTACCTAAATTGAATTATTTTTAAAAGTCAAAAGAATGAATTAAAATTATGTAGGTTTCACAAATTATGGTTTATTTTGGGTAAAGTTCACATAGATTGATTATATTTAATGAATTAAAACGATTGAATATGAATTAAAGATAAACGATTAACTTCAAACTTTAATGAGACCGACTTCTTGGCAAATTGGCTTCCCGCTCAGGGGCCACGACTCTGACGACTAACTCACAACCTTGATGAAATAAATAACCGCCTCACTCCCACTCAATACGACACTCAGTTTACTATGTTCCTTTCGCTCGCACTTATTGCAAGCATACAATAAGTGGATGTCGTTGCCGACGGAACCACCTTATGTTATTTCATCATGCTCACAACAGCTCACGAACAGAAGGTATGTTTAATATGTTATTGCTTATCATCTATTTTAGCCGTTGATTTTTGTAGAAGCTCACAACTGCTCAACCTGAAAAACTTACAATTCTTGTGGTGGAAAAGATCACAATCGATTCCGCTACTGACAAAATTAAAGATATTTTTCGACATGGAAAAATAATTCAAAACAATATTTTGCTTTGTTTTTCGCAGTTATATTATTTTCAAATTTTCTTTCACGAGCTAAAGCTTTGGCTGATAGAAGCAAGAAGTAATTGCTCTAATGTGCGTTGCTTAAGCTCCTTTTATAGTCCCAATTGTCTTTAAGTTACCCACAATTATGTGTACGAATTCTTAACAAAATCATTTAAGTTACTTAAAGTACCCTGAAAAAAAGCTTTTTAAAAAAATATATATAGAAAATTCAAACAACTTTTAAATACAGATATCTGATCTGATTCTCTGTACAATCTGTACAAAAGAAAAATGTTTAATTTTGTATTTTGAGCACTTTGTTTTGCCAACAATTATTTGTAACTATAACTATTTAAAAGCATATCACACATTGATAACAATATTTATTTATCTTTAATATTTAATAATATCCAAGGTAGCTGCCTTCTTCGCATAGCTTTTAGTTTCCTATTCTATTCTATTCTTTTCTTTTTACGATACCCAAGAGCAAATTTAAGAATTGTTTAGCTATGCTAAATTATCTTTTACTACCGCTAGACGTTGAATAATGTCATTCACTTTGACTGAGGAGCATGTTATAATATGATTTAATTTCCATAATTAACCAACTAAAAATTGCATGCTTGAGTGCAATATTTTAATTTGAGGTATTCGGTGTTTGGGTTGAGCAGGCATGTCAGGTACATGTATGTGGCATGCAAATAATTTCAGCTTGTGAGCCTGGGAATATTAATTAATTACCACAAAAGAAAGAGTCATTGACTGCATATAACAACAAAAACCGAGACCCAGACAATGAGGGAGCAGTTAAGGGGGCGGGTAAGTTAACCGCACACTAGCTTAAATACTTAATGACAGACATTTAATTACATTGGAAATATACATAAAGTTCAAGCTAACAACTATGATGTCATCTATGCAAAAGCCACAGCTGACATATGTATAATTAAAACAAGTTTTCAATGTCCAACCACTTAGACTCGTTCGATGCGTAAATAAATTCCACCAATTGTGCCCAGCACAAATGATTTGGGATCGTACTTCAAAGGAATATCAGTCTGATCACACACTGAGAATTTGAAATTCTTGATCAGACGAGCCATGCCTATGCGGGCCTGCATTTGGCCGAATCGCATGCCCACACAATTTCGAGGACCATCGCCGAAGGGTAACCATTCCACCGAATCACGGGCAGCTATTTGCTCGGCCGAGAAACGATCGGGATCGAATTTCATGGGTTCAGGATACAAATCTTCATCACGATGATAGGCACAAGCGGGCACCATAATCTGCGTGCCCTTCTCAATCACCAGTTCGGGATGACCGGGCACTACATAATCATTCAAGGCACGACGCTCGAGATGGGGTACCAGGGTGTACAGGCGAAGGGTTTCTATGTGTGTTGAGTTCCAATTAGTTATCAACAAATTACTTAATCAGTTAAAGACTACACACCTGATAAGACCTGATCCAAGTATTTCATATCCTTAATACATTCATAGCTGAGTTTACCTTCATGTTGCTCCAGGACACGCTCAATCTCACTTCTCAGCTTATCCTGTATGTCTTGATGTTGGGCCAACTCATACAGGCAATAACCCATTGTGGATGAAGAAGTCTCGAATCCAGCCAAATAGAACACAAATACCTGGGCAGCCAGATCTCCTACGTCCATGCCCGTGACTACTTCACCACTATCCAGGGTGAAACTTCCCTTCTGCTTGAGCTCAATTAGACATTCCATAAAGTCATTTCGCTTGATATTCTCACGCTCTCTTAACGCAATGGTATCCTTAACCAATCGCATGAAAAACTGATGCACATCTTCGGGTATCATACGCATTCTCAGTTTCCTAGCCAAATTGGGGAAACTGAAGATAAATGCGATCAGCAAATCGCCATGTCGTAGCTCTGTGAAGGCCTTTTTCCCCATGGTGCGGAATTCAGTCACAGGTGTGCGCAGGGTATTGCACTCTATGCCAAAGGCACAGGTGCCTATCACATCGGTGGTAAACCTAGCCATTAGCTCTTTGATCTCCACAATGGCACCGCCCTTGGTAGCTGGCACATGTTCACTCATAACATTGACAAACTCATCCGATACTTTGATCACGGTGGGAAACATAAACTTCATCTTGCCCGAGGTAAATGTGGGCGACAGCTTCTGGCGCATCTCTCTCCACCGCTGGCCATCCAAGTTGAACAAATGCTGAGTGAGCGGATCATCTTTCTGATTGTGGAACTGTCCGCGGTCCGCGAAATTGGAGAAATCCTTAATGAGTATATTCTTGGCCAACTTGGTGTCCATAATGAAGGCGGCGGGCTTGTGCAGGAAGTAAAAACCCACGAATGGATTGCCCGACTTGCGATATTTGTTGTAGTAATCATAGATGATATCGTGGACCACACGATTCTTGCGGAAACCCACTAAATTGCCATAGATAGGATGAGGCGTATCATGGGCCACGCCCCGAAATTTCCAATAGTTTATATTGCGATGTAACAAATACGCGACCAGCGAAGCGATCGCTATCACCAAATAAAGAACCAACATTCTGTGTGTTCCAGCGCGTGCGGCTAATGTCGGCGACTGAATGTGGTTAAACAGGTGCCTCTCGATTTTATTCTCGTTAGCACTCCCCAAAAAAAAAAAAACACGATCGAGAGAAATTTGCCAAGTCGAGAGAGAATACAGGCCATCAGAATGAATGTGCAGTTTTTAAACTGGTTGTCATGCCCTCAAGCAAAAAGATAAGACGACACATTTTTTCCTAGGGAATACTTTGGATTAAGTCAGTTTCTTATCAATCAAAAATAAAGAGAGTAGTAAATTCTATGATAAGCAGTTCTGCTCTTCACGGGGGGCTGGCGTAAAAACATTTGTAAAATCATTATTGATAGCAAGTTTTGTTTATAAAAAGAACCGGTTGGATTTTATACCCTAGTAGAGAGGTATTTTTAAATTAATCTGATGTTTGTGAGACTTAGAAAGAGGCAACAAATTGATCAGCCAAAAAACGCATACAAATGATAGCAAGCTATCATTGACGTCTATCAGCCGAGCGGAACTAATCTTTGTTAGGTGACAGGGGCAAAGACACCCCTGCTTGGTCAGGCATGCAGAGCGGTACAGAGGGAAGCAGAAAGTTCTTCATGTTCTGAACATGTGTTCTGAGCACGAGTCTAAAAAATAGAGAGATGGGTAAAAGTTACAGAAAAATTGTCATCGCCCGTTAACGATGTATCGATCACACATACGTTACACTGCACTCAGTAACGATTGCGGGTTTATGTTGATGATGATGATGAAAAAAAGTATAATATTATAATTTCAAACAAGAAACAAAGTCGGTCTAGCCCGACTATAACAAACTCTGTTACCCCAAAGTTTGTATATATCTGATCAAACTGGTCACTGAGTACGTAAAGTGCTGCCCATCGCCGTTGCGGTAAGTGCTACCCATCATAATTATTTCTTTTCCTTATAACTCGACTATCGTTCATCCGATCTTTTTCATTTTGTCGGCAAATCGATAAATAATACTGATTACTAAATATGCGAACCATTTATCTACAAAACTGTGGAAGATATGAAGTTTTTTCCAAATTGCGGAAGCGGGAGGGGGCGTGGCAAAAATGGAAATATACTTGATCTGCCTGCAAGTATAAGAAGTATACGTCCCATACAAGCCAAACCGCTATCTTTTACCATCTCTGAGATCTGTTTGTTCATACGACAGAGACTCTTCGACTCGGCATCAAGAATATATATACTTTACAGGGTCGGAAATGATAAAGAGTATAAAAAGGATATCACAAAACTTTCCATTCTAAATGGATCTTAATAAATATATATAAGGTTGTCAAAAAAGTCTTGCGGTATTTTTTTGTTGTTTGTTTTTAGTCGTTCGTGAGTTATAGCATCGCAAACATGGAGCAAAATAAAGAGAAAATTCGGCATATTTTACAGTACTACTACGATAAAGGCAAAAATGCATCTCATGCTGCCAATAAAATTTGTGCAGTTTATGGACCCGATACAGTTTCCATTTCCACCGCACAACGATGGTTTCAACCTTTTCGTTCTGGTGCAGAGGTGATCGAAGATGCGCCACGGTGCGGAAGGCCTGTCGTCGAAAATTGCGATAAAATCGCTGAATTGATCGAAAGAGACCGGCATAGTAGAAGCCGTAGCATCGGCCAAGAGCTGGGCATGAGTCATCAAACCGTTATAAACCATTTGAAGAAGCTTGATTCAAAAAGAAGCTCGATGTATGGGTGCCACGACTTGACGCAAAAAAACACTTTGCCCGTATGGATGCATGCGAATCGCTTCTGAATCGCAACAAAATCGACCCGTTTTTGAAGCGGATGGTGACTGGCGATGAAAAGTGGGTCACTTACGACAACGTGAAGCGCAAACGGTCGTGGTCAAAAAGCGGTGAAGCTGCCCAGACGGTGGCCAAGCCTGGATTGACGGCCAGGAAGGTTCTTCTGTGTGTTTGGTGGGATTGGCAGGGAATCATCCACTATGAGCTGCTCCCCTATGGCCAAACGCTCAATTCGGACCTGTACTGCCAACAACTGGACCGCTTGAATGCAGCACTCATGCAGAAGAGGCCATCTTTGATCAACAGAGGCCGAATTGTCTTCCATCAGGACAACGCCAGGCCACACACATCTTTGGTGACGCGCCAGAAGCTCCGGGAGCTCGGATGGGAGGTTCTTTTGCATCCACCGTATAGTCCGGATCTCGCACCAAGTGATTACCACCTATTTCTGTCCATGGCGAACGAGCTTGGTAGTCGGAAGTTGGCCACAAGAGAGTCCTGTGAAAATTGGCTCTCCGAGTTTTTTGCCAATAGGGAGGCAAGCTTCTATAAGAGGGGCATTATGAAGTTGGCATCTCGTTGGGAACTCGTCATCGAACAAAACGGCGCATATTTGACTTAAATCGCATTATTATAACCAATTTTATGAACAATTGAAAATTCAATAAAAATACCGCTAGACTTTTTCCGTTGACAAATTCATTTCCGACCCTTTAAACTATAAACATTACGCTTTGTCCGTCCGTCTGTCCGTCCGTCTATCTGTCCGTCTGTCTGTTTCTACGCAAACTAGTCCCTCTGTTTTGAAGCTATCGAGTTGAAACTTTGCACAGAGTCTTCTTTTCACTGCACACTGCTAGTATGTCGGAACCGACCGGCACGGATGACTATATCTTAAAGCTGCCATAGGAACTACCGGTCGAAAAGTGGGTTTTAATAGGAAAATTTTGTTTGTTTTTAATGTTAAAGTGTATCACTTCAGCGATTATTTATATTATACGCTTTCACATAGATTTGGAAGTTATTGTCAAAATCGGATGACTGTATCTTATAGCTGCCATAGGAACTATCGGTCGAATAGTGGGTCTTTGTGAGAAAAACTTTTTTTTTTAATGTTAACGACTCCCATCAGCGATTTTTTAATTTTATACGCTTTCACATAGATTTTGAATCGGATGACTATATCTTATAGCTGCCATAGAAACTATCGGTCAAAAAGTGGGTTTTATTTAGAAAAATTGTTTGTTTTAATGCTGGTGTTCTTAAACTCTGATGTATTAAAACATTTGCAAGGGCATAAAAACTTCGGCAAAGACGAAGTTAGCTTGGCCTTCTCGTTTTTATGTATTGTTATTTATTGGATCTTTTCATACAGAGACTTACAATAAATTTTCGAATCTTCAGATATAAATTGTGAACTTGTCCTTCGGTTAAAGAGGAATGGTTGGTTGGACGACCCTTACATTGGTAGCTGGGCTGGTAGGTCTTTCCTTTGTAGCCGGGTGTGGCTACTGTCTTGGATAAGTGCTCAAGCTAATAGATTGGTTTGAGATGATAACTTTGTTGTGTGTTTAGTTTGTCGGTAAGCAATTTGGTCCCTTACGGATGGTATATTGAAGCCCTGTTGGATGTTTTCGTTCCGGATATATCTAGGTGCGCCGTTTATTGTTCTTAAGATTTTGTTTTGCACTCTTTGGATGATTTCGATGCCCCATCGATGTCTTAATTGATCTCTGTTTTTCTGTGCAGAAATTTAGTTCACGTTAGCTTCATATCATCGGTGTCCATAATCACACTTTGGTAAACCAGGATGAATGGAAAATCATTCTTACGTTCTCGGAGTTTTCTTGAAGTAACTTGCAGTATGAATGGGGTTTTAAAGGGTGTTTCTAAAAGATGGCTTTAATATGACAATTCACATAACTAAACCCCACGTCCAAAACAAAATTATTTAAAAATTTTACAATTTTGCCCAAAATTATGATCCTTTGTGAATCAAGCTAATTTTCCGTATTTATGGATATGTGGGCTATAAAAACATGTTGAATTGCCGATATGGGATAATCCCAAGCCACAAAAGGTTCACCAAGTACCTATGTTTTCAAAAGTTAGTTTCTGTTTGGTTGGGAATTTGTGCCCGTGGCGTCAATTTTCCTTAAGTTTGACAACTTTTGTCATATATTTGTGGTTATCATGCGCTGTCTACTAAGATAATGTTAATGTGTTAACATTAATGTTAATGCTCTGTTAATTAACAATATTAATGGGCATATCGGGCAGGTCGGACAGGGAAGACTTTAACTTACGCTCTCGTTTGTGTAAACGATTTGAAGGTTATCTTGTCCGTAGACATTTAATCCGTCTAGTTACAAGGCAGATAAGATAATGCAAAAGGCCAATTGTTCGCATACTAAAACTGATGCCATAAGACTATTAATCATTTCTTCCCCTTAGCAACTGTTAGTATCAGTCGGGTGGGGTCGACTCTAACTTACGCTCTCGTTTGTAAATGACGTTGGTAAGGCCCTCAGCGTCAATATCTTTCACAGAGATAGAGCGATTTTTCCGGCTAATCAGCAGGTTCAGCTCCACTCGTAGCATTTGAGATGTTATACAGTTTGGCTTTAACTTTTTCCTCACTTATTTATATATACTTTTTTTAGCAAGTTCAAATAAAATATATAAAAATCCAGACGATTCTAAATTTGAAAGTGTATACAAATATTGGCAAAAAGTTGGCTGGAGGTCAATGTGATTATTTTTTTGTTGTCAAAATAAAAAACCAGAAAAAAAATTTGTATTTTGACAGAAGCTTAATTATTCATATTTTAATAGCCAACCTGATATTCCCCAATAACGTTTCGTGTTGTTGATAAGTAGTTATTATTATTTTAAAAGTTGATTATCAAACGTGTTGCCAATTTTAGAATGGTCATTAAAAGTGTGTAAAAGGTAGGTCAGATTTTTGATTGAAGTAAACAAATTTAGAAAATTTATCGCTATCTAGAAATAAAAGATATCAAATGGTATTGTAAATTGTTTTGACTGACGTTTCTAGATAGATAGATGTTTATGTAACTCTGAAATCATCAAGTCATTAAACATCTAACTAAGTTGCAAGCAAAAAATATGACGCTTCACCCATTAAACAACATTTTTTTTGCCTTATCGCTGAAAGCATTTCTATTTTTGTTTTTCACTGAGCATGACTTTCCAAAGAATCATCCTAAATAGTTGTATGACTTGGCTTTCAGTTCAATCCCTACAAAGTGGCCTCCTTCACCATTTTAAGCCGCTTAGCCTTAGCACACACACACACCTTTGAGTACATAAATCTTGAGCTCAACTTTTTTGCCACTTAAATTATTGGCTGTACCTTTTAAAGTAAACACGGCAGAAAGTGTCCTTTCATTCTGACATTGTGCTTTTCCTGTGGCCAACACTTATTTGTCCATGTCCAGGCGACAATTTATGTCCCTAAAGTGCCATCAACGGCCCTTTTGATATTTTAAATTTTAAATTTCATCCAACTTGACCTTGACTCAGCCTCGTCCTACTTGCTTGTGTGACATTATGTACGTCTATTTAAGTCGAAAAGTGTTACACATCATGTGAATTCTTGAGCAAAAAAAACACAAAGAGATCTAGACTTCTGACTGCACTTATGCGCTAAATAAAAATGCAAATCTAAATGCAACTTAAAAGCAAAAAAAAAATACACAAGAAAAATAGAAGCAGACACAAAAGAAAAACCTCGAGATTGTCTTGGGTGTACTTAAAGCTGGCTGGCTGTCACCCTTTGTTATTGTTGACTCAGAGCCAAGGCAAACAGTTGCTCCAGCTTGGCTAATTACAGCGACGACTACTGCGGCAGCAGCAACATCCCATGGATTCAAGTAAACAGCCAACTAATTGTTTGGGCCTGGAGAGGTGTTGGGGCCCTTGCAGACATCCAACAGCTCTTTCAAATGCAAATGTCAAAAGCAAGGCAACAAAAAAAAAATAACAAAAAAAGATAAAGGGTCCCCGTGTGCGTTTTCTTGTGCCTCGAATAAATTAGTTTTATTTGTTAGCAGATCAGAGCAGCAGAGGAATAGTGTGCATTTCCTGTGTGTGCGACCAAATGATGTGACAGCATCAACTTCAACCCAGGCGCACATACAAATATTATGTAAATTTCAAAGTGAAATCACAATAAGAAATCCGCATCATGTAAGAGAAGAAACTGATTACCCAAGCCCAGCGTTTGTTGGAATTAGAGGGAGGGTTTAAGGAAGGGCAAATCCCTTATATCAATAAGCACACACACACACACACGCACAGTCATATCCGCTAAGGGACACAATTGTTATAAGTTACGAGGGGGGATAACAAACATAGAGAGGGGACCTTATAGGGGTTAAACACCTCTTGAGAATTCTTGGAAAAATGCATAAAATATTTAGGATTTTGGAAAATTATTGATAGATTTTCCATTGTTCAAATAGAGATTTTATATTCCTGATCAGTATCAAGAGCCGAGTTGAAGGAAAGCTCAAGTACTGAGTGTCGAGTACTAAGTATCCGAGTACTGAGTATAGATTACTGAGTTTCGTGTCTGAGTATCGAGTACGAAGAATCGAGGGGAGAGTATCGAGTACTGAGAAATGAGAACTGAGTATCGAATACTGACAGTCGAGTACGGAGTTTAGAGTACTGTATACCAAGTACTGAGTATAAAGTACCGATTACTGAGTATCGAATACTGAGTTCTGAGTTTCGAGAACTAAGTTTTGTGTGCTGAGTTTCGATTACAAAGTATCGGGTACTGAGAATTGGGTACTAAGTATTGAATACAGAGAGTGTACGGATTACTGAGTATCGAATACTGAGTTCTGAGTTTTGAGAACTGAGTTTTGAGTGCTGAGTGTCGAGTACAAAGTATCGAGTGGAGTGCTTAGTATCGGGTACTGAGAATTGGGTACTAAGTATCGAATACTGAGAGTCGAGTACGGAATTTTGAGTACTGAGAATCGCGTACTGTATAACAAGTACTGAGTATCAAGTACCGATTACTGAGTATCGAATACTGAGTTCTGAGTTTCGAGAACTAAGTTTTGAATGCTGAGTTTCGAGTACAAAGTATCGAGTGGAGTGCTTAGTATCGGGTACTGAGAATTGGGTACTAAGTATTGAATACAGAGAGTGTACGGATCAAGGCTGCAAACCGGTCCCGAACCGAACTTATTAAAACCGGTTCGGTTCGGGTTTTTTGGGTCCATCGAACCGGACCATGAACCGAACCCCTAATATTTTTGTCTCCTCGAACCTGAACCCGAACCGGACCCTTTTTCGAAAAATTAGGTTCGGTTCTCCAAATTATGTAGTTTTCCAACGCATACAGGAAAATATAGAAAATAAGGAATCTGACTTGAAAAATTTAAGACGTTCTCTAATCCTTCGACTTTTCTCTAGGTTGATTTATACTATCACCGTTATTAAAGGGGCGAATATGGAGCGGGCGAAATCGAGCAGCAAATTGGAGCAGGAGAACTTTTAAATGACAACTGTAGAGCACTTGACGAGTCTTATTCGAGCTCTTTTGATGATTAAAAAGAGATTAGTTTCATGTGCGATTAAAGAAAGACTAGGAAATGACTAATGCATTTTTTCAATTAGTGACTCATTTAAAAACGACTCGAAAAACTCCCGAATGACTCGAAAATGAATCAAAACTGGTCTAAAAAACGGGGTTTAAACCACTCCTTATAAAGAGTCGGGGCTAGGGTACCATTTTCACCCGACAAAAGTATCATTTATGATCAGAAAACGGGCGCATTTATGACCATTTTAAGACTCGAATGGGATTAGGAAATTCATAAAATGCAACTATGATGTATGTAATGCTGATGAAGGTTTCTCCAAATAACCTCAATAGAATACCTGGAGAATTCTATAACTACAGTTTGGTGTGCTGCACACACTCTAAATTTAGTTAACGATTTTTTGAAGGAAGTTAAGTTTGACATTAGTAGGGCTTCCACCATTTAATATTACAGACATGCGGAAGCTCCTAAAACAAATTCCTAATAAGAGTTTTCAAAATGCAACTTTAAATGACTCAACGTTGGACTGCGAAGAAGAGAATAAATATTAAAAACAAAATCTGTAAATGATTTTATAGATGCCTTCGAAGTTTGTCCAATAGAACGACACCGTCAATGTTTCGACATCGACAAACGTTTTCAAATTTTGGAAATGTGAAAATATCCAGGAATTTAAAAATATTGTCCTGACTTTACTTGCTGTAACAGCAACTCAGGTATCAGTTTAACGGGCCTTTTCAACACTTAAATTTGATCTTAATGATCTGAGAGCTAGTATAGATGAAGAGCTCCTAGAAGATATAATGCTTTTTAGCTTAAATTAAGCAGTTCTCAAATGTTGTAAATGTCAGCGACTGAATTTGACAACTAAAATTACATTATAAAAGTATAGAATATTACTTAAAGACAGTAGCGTACGCAGGATTTTTTCAGGATAGTAAAATATAAAAATTTCCCCCAGGTTTAACCCCCCCCCCTGCGTACGCCACTGCTTAAAGAAATAAGTATTTTTAAACTGAAACTGTTCTTTTATATTCAAGCGAACCGAGGTTCGAACCAAAACCTTGGGTTCAGAGTTTCCGAGAACCGGTCCGCGAACCGAACCTTAGACTTACCAACGGGTTCGAACCCCTGGACCGAACCTTCTGCAAAATTTTAGAGGTTTGCAGCCTTGGTACGGATTACTAAGTATCGAATACTGAGTTCTGAGTTTCGAGAACTAAGTTTTGAGTGCTGAGTTTCGCGTACAAAGTATCGAGTGGAGTGCTAAGTATCGGGTACTGAGAATTGGGTACTAAGTATCGAATACTGAGAGTCGAATACGGAGCTTTGAGTACTGAGAATCAAGTGCTTTCTAACAAGTATGATTCCCATATCAAGTACCGGTTACTGAGTAGCGAATAATGAGTATCGAGAACTGAATATCGCTTGCTGCTACGGCAAATCTGATATCTTTTCGTAAAGAGCTTCGCTCTTACCAGGCGTCCCACGAAGTCCATTCATTTTTCAATAAACAATAGATTGATTTCAGTTTCGGAACGAACTGTTCAAAGAATAAATAAGTTTTTGCCAAAATTCCTTTCAGACTTCTTTAAAAAAAAATCGTTTTCTTCCCGGTGATACGATTTCTCTGCGAAACCAGATACTTATCTATAAGGCACATAAAAAACCAGCTGATCTATCAGCAATGTTGCCACACTAACTTTTGAAAATGGTCACACTATTTAAACGCTACTTTCAACCCCCTTTTTACAAAGTCTAACTACGCCCCTGCTGGTGACTCCTCTTTCTGTGGTAAGTTGATATTTTGTCAATTGGAAGCAAAATGTTATCGAACTGCCCTTCCTTCCTGTTTCCTCTAAACACACAAAAAAAACACACAAAAAAGCTTCCTCCCTCCATTAGGCAAACATAATCCTGCATAATGTCGATGATAAAATTATAATAAATCCTCACACACATGTGCGTGTTTGTGTTTGTGTGGGCTGCCTATTCAAATACTTAAATGTAATCCCCATTCATAGACAAATTGATAGCAGGATGCTGGGGTAGGAGGGACATCAACCAAAATTGAAAACTGCGTGACGGCGCAAATAATTAGCTGCCAAATACGCGTGTATCCCTTCCACCAATTTATTTGCCAACTGTCAAACTGAAAATTCCCACAGTGAGCCCCAACTTGTTGCCGTTGCCGAGCTGACAAGTTCATTGCAATCAGGGCAGGAGCAGCAAAATGTTGATTGAATTTCTTTTGTGTGACAGATTTTGTTGTCTGTGATTGCTTGACATGTGCCTTGGCAATGTGGCGTATACTTAATATTGATTTGCTCCCGCCCACTGCTGCTGGAACAATGAAATACCCAGGCGAAGCAGAAGCTGCAGCAATTTTTATTATGAAAGCAATAACCAGAGAAATTGACGAGTGCAGGGTCAATGTGTCAGCAACCCACTGACCAAGCTGACAAATTGTGATTGATGTTGACTGGCAACTAAAACAAAAGCTAAGCTGCTTTTTACGAGATTTTCCACTTTCTTTCTGTGCCCTACTGGGGTGATAAAATTCTCGATTTAAAATGTCAGGCAAAGCTATAAACCTGAAATCGCCCGTTTAAACTCCAAATTGCTTGTGTGTGTGCGGAATATACAACAACAAAAGGCGACACAGGCAAAAAAGCTAAGGGCAAATAATGACAAAGTTATTCCTAATAAATTATAAGAAGACAGAGAGAGAGAAGAAAATCAACATAATGCTTATTCTTTATGCGCACTCCCCCATATGTAGTCCCCCAAGTCGGCATAACTCAACGCGTTTATTTTCGTTAACTGAAATTTTATTAGGCCACATTGCTCCGCATTGGACACATAAACATGTTTCGGTTTAGGGAGCGAGCACCCACTCACACACAAGCACACATGGCCAGAGTCAACAGGCATCTGGCCAGCAGAAAAATCAATATGTGGCCGAAAGATATTTTATACCAAAGCATCTTTCGATCCTTAATTCGTGCTGTGCATAAAAGAATTCAGCGGTTGAGCATACTTTATGGAATGCATATGACAGTTAAATTGCATTTTTAGGACCAAATAAAAATAGTTCAATAATTTCAGTTCAATTTAAGGGTAAAATATGTTAAGAATTTAACAGCGAAGTTTTACAAGCGGCAATCGAGGTTATTTACAGGTCAATCAGGCTGACATAGAAGCACACTTTGAAACGACTCTCTTTTTTAGTGACGTGAACAATTTTACTCAACATAGTCACAAAAATTACTCAAAAAGTCTAAAAATGACTCATACTACGTTTATGCATAGCAAAAAGCATGATTGCAGATCATGAATTTTCCAAAAAATGCAAGCATAAACACCAAATCATGGTTTTTTTCTACACACGTATTTTGACTATGGTTTTTGAGAAAAACCATGATTTTTTATACAAAACAGTCTGGCAACACCTTTTCTGAAGAACAGCTGTTCTGTCAGTTAATTGGGAAAGCCTTTGGACAGCAAAAGAAAACGCTGAGCAAGGTACAAGACTACAATAGAACTAATAGTGCTACAAGGAAGATGTGCTCCTTTGGTGAGCTGTACGAAAAGCGTTCAGTGGCTGAAACCCCATTGGACGACACAATTGAATATATTTTTGAGCCAGAAAGTTTTGTGACGAATGATGTGTCCAACGTAACTTCAGGCGGAACCGAATACCATTCAGCTTGTATTGCCTGGGCTAGAAGTCATGTCAAATGTCAGATGTTGGATTATTGCATCAGTGTCCAGTAGGCATCTCTTCAACTGCAAGTTCACTTGAGTAATGCTGCATAGAAATTTGTAGGCATTTAGCCTGGGCTATCCGCCTTCCACGTTTTAAGGTCTTTATGCGCTCCCTTCTCCACTCCAAAAGATTAAGTAGTAACTTTTGGATGTCCGCCTATGTTGTTAAATAAACCATATCTTAATTTTCTTCCACCGTAAATCATTTAAATTGTTTTTTTACACCCGAGAGGGTATTTTAAAATTGTCCGGATGTTTGTAGGAGAGGGGGGCGCCTCCGCGAACATAAAGTATATATTCTTGATCAGCGTGACGAGTGAGTTGATATAGCCATGTCCGTCTGTCCTGTCCGCCTGTGTCTGTGCTTTTTTTTTTTTTTTTTTACCCCCCCGTTTTTTTCCCGTGGTCATTTTACACACAATTTTTTGGTCATACACTGCACGGATCGGATGACTATAGCATATAGCTGCCATAGGAACGATCGGTTGAAATAGTAGTTTTACTTAGAAAAAACTTTTTGTTTTCAATGCTATCGCTACCAAACCCCGTATTTAGTTTTATGTGTTTTCACATAATTTCAGCAAGTTTTTTGCAAATCGAGCAACTATATAGTATAGCTGCCATACAAAAATAGATCTGAAAAAAGTTTTAGTATGAAAAATTTTTTTGTTTTCAGTGCTATCGCTCCCAAACTCGTTACTGATCAATATGATATGCTAACACATAATTCTGTCAAGTCTAATCCAAATCGGATGACTATAGCATATAGCTGCCATAGGAATGATCGGTCGAAAAATAGTTTTAGTGAGAAAATTTTTTATGTTTTCAATGGCAGCGTGTTTGTACGTTTCAGGTGTAAATATTATCTGTCTCAACACAATTTTAGAGAGTTTGATCAAAATCGGATGAATATATCGTATAGCTGCCATATAAAGAACTGGCAGAAATATACCATGCTCCAGGTATATGAACTTCGGTCGAGCCGAAGTTAGCTTTCCTCTATTTTTATAAATATAACATAACAAGCATAAACAGGCGCACTTTAAAAAGCGTGAATTAAAAAAAACCATGATACTGCTAGCAAACCTCCCAAAAAATCGGCAGAGGTTCACTCCGGGTTCGAACCCCAGAAACTTTTTGGGTTCGGGTTCACGGAGCAGGTTCAGAAGGTCGCTGTGCCTAGGTTCGGGTTCGAACCGGGGTTCAGGAATAATTTGGTTCTCCCCTAAGATGTAAGTAAATTGAAACAAACTCAGTGCCAAGTTCTCTTCTTTCCGATAACTGCTATGTGTCAGATAAGCTCTCAATTTACTCTGATATTTGCGAGTATATGTGACATACGGCCCTATGAGAAGCATAATTTGAGAAATCGGCCCTTAAACATTTTATTCATATGTGGAAGTTTAGAGGCTTGGTAATATCATATTCGAGCTTGGATCATCGCACGTTTGAGCAGGCTCCAGGTCAATAAATCATGGAGCAATAAGTATTAGAGATAAAATGTACACTGCCTCTCAATTTGAAGTGGTGATAAGCGATAGTCCGCAATGAGATTCATATTGTTCGCATAGAAAATCGAAGTGTTTATAGCGAGACAGGCATATTCCCAAATATCAATCCGGGAGTATAAGTGAGAGCGAACAGCTGACGTCGAATGCGCAACAGTTTCCGAATCCGATTGATTGGAATTAATAAGTGTTGTGATTTCTAAGAAACTATGAAAGAATTCGACCGAGTAATTTTGCCATCAAGAGGATCGAATGATGGTAAGTGGGATTTGTAAGTAAAAAGCCGAATAACACTGTCGGTTTTTGGAAGCGAGTACATTTAACAATTCCGATTCTGCATGATTTGATCGATATCGAAAACGGGAACAGGCCTGTATATTTATGTTTGTTCATAACTTTTAAAACAAGACATACACACAACTAAGAAATATGGTCGACTGTACAACTGTTTCAAGAACCACCCGGTTTTATTATAAGCAGGCTTTGCCTATCTAATGCAAGACGGCAGAGCCCATTGCAGCACAGCAAATGCGACATTGTTAAGTTCTTTACAATGATAGTTTTCCCAAGACTTTAAAACAAAGAGATTGCTTTTCATCTTAATCAGAAGATAAACATTGTTAAGAATTGTTAATTATTTTATTTATCATTCTTAAAGCTTTTACTTATTAGTTCCTCTTGTTTCTTTGTAAGCTGTTCTTATTTAAAGGCATTTATAGCATCTAGAACAAAGTTTAACATACCATGTGTTTTGAACCAAACCCTTTTCTACTCTTTTTTGCTCCGG
Organism: Lordiphosa stackelbergi; assembly: GCA_018904235.1. NCBI lineage: Eukaryota > Metazoa > Arthropoda > Insecta > Diptera > Drosophilidae > Lordiphosa > Lordiphosa stackelbergi. The sequence goes on along the minus strand of JAEIFU010001507.1, from coordinate 14,606 downwards.
TTCAGGTTCGGGAAAAAAAAATGTTTCTGCTCCGGTTCATGGTGCGGGCGCCGAGCACCAAATTCCAGAGTCTCTGTCTAATTTTATTTAGTACTTAAATCAAGTGCAAACGGTGTCAATAGTACGGTAGGTACGAAAATATTTGATTTAAAACTTTTTGTGAAATATTATATTAGGTACATTTCGAACTATTTTAAAATCTTATTTTATCTTACTTTTAGGTTGTAATGATCTTAAGTAGACAGTCTGTAAAATAATTTTTAAAAATTCCTAATTAGACTTTAAATACAAAAATTTTAAAACAAACTGCAATACATTCCTGAAACAAAACAAATGTTTATAAAATAGATACAAAATGCTCTTGGCTTAAGCCTACAAAATTCTAAAGCTATCACCAAAATTTTTCTTGAAAATATGGCTCTGTATTAAATCCAATCCAAAGGAAATGAATTAATCAAAGACTAAGTTGGTATTACTGTACCCTCACTCTATAATCAAAGTTTTAGACCCAGGAGGGAATTTTAAGAACAGATTTTTAAAAAAATGATTTTCCGCTCAACTTTTTGGAGCTTGAATTGTAAGTCTTTATTTGTTCCTTAATCCAAGATATTTTATACTTGAACTAAGAAAGCGTTTTTCTAAGTATGAGAAGTTATTGATTTAAGAACGTTTGTTCTCATTTTAATAACAAAAATTGTCGTTTTTTGATTCTAGAATGTTTTATACTTAATTTTAGTACATCTAAGAACAGAACATACTAAAAATTTTAAGTACAAAACAAATTCTATCCTGATTGACCTAGAACTCCGCCATTTGTGTAGACCAGGGGTCAGCCAAACACACATGCTCATTTTGGCGTTGCGTGTGTGTGTTTAGCCACGCTCATTTAGCATTTCGTTGTTGTTGCAAATGAGAGCAGTAAATATAAGCTCGTATACTGTCGGTGTGTCGACGTCAGCAGTGTTGTATACACAGAAGATAGGGACACACTTGCAGGTTCCCAGATTTTTCTAAGTCAGTCTGGCAAACTGTTCAGACTGAACATATATGGCAACTGGCACTGCCTGTGACAGGTGTTCTCACGTGTATGAAAGCAACTGACACCTAAAAACATAGCAACCTGCTGGGGTGTGTCTAAAAGCATACGAACAAGAATGAAGCTTAATGCTAATGAAAGAAAACCTAATTAAGGAAAATATCACAAAATATATCTTTGAACTTTTTACAATAAATATTTCCATAGCTTTTCCCAACAAAACAAACCAATAACCACAAATTGTATTCAAACGATTTGTAAGCACTTTTTTCTCTACATATTCAATTAATTATAATTGTATTGCCATTGCCAATTTAGGCAATACTTGTTTGTCCCACAAAACAAGATTTAAATATAGCTTATTTCACATTTTTTATGTTTGATGGTGATTGCCCTTTTTTGGTCATGACAACAAGCAGCCAATAGCTAAAAATATCGCAAGAACAAAAACCTTTTGAAGTGACAACTGAAGTGGCTGCTGCTGCTGCTGCTCCCTGACATTGACTTTTGCTGGAAACCAATTCTCCGAACCCAGCTGGGGAAATGTAAATGTTGAGCACAACTTTTTGGGCAATGAAAGGAAAAAATAAATACGCACGAAACGCAACTCAACTCAATTCAACTCAGTTTGTTGATGAACCTAAAAAAAATGGCAACTGCAAATCAAATTTAAAATTCTTTCATTTTACAAATATTGATTTTATGCGGCATAAAGTTTTCTATGTTACAAAAGAAGAAACTTGATTTGGCACAGAACATTTGGACATGGCAAGGCTGTGGCAAGGTTAAGGCTGAAACCGGAACGCCTTCATGTTCTAATCCGTGTTTTTTTTTTTTTTGCTGTTTTGCCACACATTATTTATGGTAATCGACATCAAGTGTTGCCATTAGGCTTATTGGTGTGGAAAGTGGCAAGAACAACAGCAACAACAGCAATTGAAAACCCAAAAATTTGCATGCTGCGTGGGTAATACACAATATTTCATATTTTGAATTTTCAAGAGCATACACAGAGAGAGAAAAAGTTGTATCAAAAGCAAACATCCCAAAGGGAAATAATTTGACTAAAATTTGACATAATATGGTAAAGTTTTTCTTGAAATGAGAATAGAAATACTGACAATAGGGCCATGGACAGTACTTCCGTATGGAGCCACTTCATTTAATTTTAAGTTATAAAATAAATGTAATAGATTTAACATTGTTTCTATGATTATCTAATCCATTGATATAATTTGTTAAAAAAAATGCCACACTTGGAAAAGTATAGAAAGCCTAAAGAATTCCAATGAACACAAGCAGAATAATTTGGAGATATCAATCAGGTTCGTGAGTGAAATAGTTAATTCAATATATTTGTACTTGATATCAGTAAACAGACTATCAAGTCCGATTACGAAACGTTTGCATAAATTGTCTCTGTGTACCCATTTTATCTCTCTGCTGGCATTCGGCTACAATTTGTTTATATTTGATTTGTTTTGTATTCTCGAATGCACATGAGCATTTTTTAGCACCTTATCAGCAGCTTATTTATAATGCTAATTAAATGTAGCAAAACTTTTGCTAAATTCATATTTATTTTAATGTTTGGGCAATTTATCACACAAAACTTTTATTTAATTACCAAAAGGTCGGGGGGAAAATGGAAATTTTATTTCTAACTTCTGGGTCAAACGACAGACAGAAGCTGTCCAGGTGTGGCCAAACAAATTCGAGAAATATGTTTAATGTTCATTCATGAGATAAAATGCTTGAATAACTTTGATAAGCACGCCCACCTACGCCCACTCACCCACACACCCACACACACACATGTGGGCTATTAAAGATTATTAAAAGTGCCTTGATCTCAGGAGGCAGAACACTGCGTCTGTTGCTCTGGGGAGCACGCACGCCAAACTTATTGATCCATAAAAAAATATAAAAAACAAAACATGATTATTATTTAGTACAACGTCTGAGCACCGACACTTTGACCTTTGCCAAGGTTGACTCCTTCCACAAATCAGTTGCATCCGCCTCATGTTCATATTAATTAAGTTGCCTTAATCATATAATTATTTCCCTTTTGATTGCAGCAATCTTTTGGAGTTTTTCGTTTAGTTAAATCAATCTTCATTTGCATTTGTAATCATATTGCTGCCTGTTGTGGCTTCTAGTGGTTGATTTGCTATCGGTCTACTACTTTCTGCTTACTTTTGATTTATTCATTTATGCATTTTATTGGCTCTTGTGGCGGCCTAGCTAACTTGTAAGTATCATCAATCATTTCAATGGGCATAGGGTCTTGCCATTTTATATAAGCGATTTCAAATTGGTTCACTTACCTGACAGACGGTCAGGTTTTTGGCTTTGTTGGTTTTTTTTTTTTTTGCCAAAATTTATTAATCAATTATGCAAATCATATTAAATGAGGCATCATTTATTAGACGCAGTGAATATTTATGATGAGCAAATAAATCAGATAAGATCATAAACTTTTTATGAGAGCATCTTAACGAGTTTTCGTAATACATGGGAAATATTTGCATGGGAAGGGAAAAGCTTAAATCTAAATTTAAAAAGCTTTTCTATGTAATGTGTTGATTGAGCTGGCGAACGAGATTCATAAGTAAAGTCAAAATGATGCAAATGGTTTGTAAAACTGTTTCACCACGAGAAAGAAGCGATGCAGATGTAGGCCGAAGCATATGCATCACTTTTTGAATTGCATTTCTGAGTGAAACGGAAAGGTAACTGGTTAAGAATAAAGATCTTAGAGAATATTAAACCTAAGAAATATGCTAAAAAAAAACTTAGAATTTGGTGATTCCACTGGAAATGTACATTCTCAAAAAAAAGCAATAGTACGTTTAGGAAAAATACTCATAGTGGACACATATTTTCAGAATGTTAGAAAATGGGAGAATGTATACTAGGTACCTTGTCGACATATATTGTTGTTGAGGTGCATGTTTTTTTGTTTAGAAATTATTTTGTGGTACGGCCGTTAAGGAATACTTCGCATACTCAAGGTTGACGCTACGCATTGTCAAAGCTAATTTTTCCCGATACGGCTGTTGTCCAGCATTGTTGGGTTTGTCACTGTTATGCGTTTCCCGATAGACGGCTCCAGTTGCTCCTTTTCCCTTGCAAAACTGCCGCAGGCAAACAGTACATGCTCCGTTTGCTTCCTTAGGGTCCAAAACGGCACAGGTAGCTGCGGAAGCAGCCGTGACTGCTCAGGATTTGCGTCAGGTAAAAGTTAACCTGACCGTGCTTCCTGCCAACCCACATACTCAGATCCGGTATGAGTCGGTGTGTCCAGCGACCTTTGGAAGACGCATCCCATCGACTCTGCCATTGCCCTTTTGCTGATGCACGGATCGCGTTCTTCATTGCAGCAGAGAGGCCTTTGCCGTGGGTTTCCGCATATACCTTGGAGGTTTCGACAGCTAGCTGCTCCAGAGGCACCAGTCGCAGCGTATTGATAAGCCAGATTCTAAGCGCACAGTGTGTTGCCTCAGCCACGCCTGTAGCTTTTGATGAGCAGGGCATCCTTCCAGACAGGCGCTGCGTAAAGCATTATCGACCTGGCAACACTCGTGAGAAGCATTCTTCGGTTTTGTCTTGGGCCCCAGTGTTTAGCATTAGCCTCGATAGTGCTCTGGTGGTTGTAGCTGCCCTTGAATTGGCATACTCCAAATGCTCGCGAAAGCTCAATCTCGTTTCTAGCATCACTCCCAAATACTTAAGCGCCCTCTTAGAGGCCACAGTAGTATTACAGACAGTGATGTAAGCTGTCTCCACCTTTTTCCGGCTGCTTATGGTACATGTGGGCCAATGTGTGTGTCTGTGGAATCAGGCTATTACTCTCAAAACTTTGTTGGAAGCAATTATACTGAAAACCAGGGTTCGGAATCGCTCTTTGTTCGCAGCTCTCGCTCTCAGCTCACGAGACTCGGCTCCTCGCTCTAAGCTGGAAACCACAGCTTGTTTAACCCGGAGCTATCAAACGGCTCTCGGCTCGTGAACCACAACACTCGGCTCTGAGCTGTGATTTTAAATTCCGAACCCTCCTAAAAACGAAAAATGCTCAAAACAGAAATTATATGGCGGAATGTTTAGTTTCTTTTCGGTCTAATTCGGCTCTCAAAAAGTTTTTTTAAAATTGTTTTCGGCTCTTAGTTTTGAATGGATTTTATAGTAATACAGTTCCCGTTCAGGAAAATCAACTGGTTGGTCTCAAAATTCTTGAGAACAAATGTTCCAAATATTCCTGGAATGAGTAAAGTTGTTCTCAATCAGATAATACCCAGCGGCGCAGAGCTCAACGTGTTCTGTCGAAAATATGCATTACGACTGTCAAAAATAAAAGGCACTACAATCGCTGATTTTCTTTAGAGATATAGTAATCGAAAACACCCAGCGGCGCAAATTGCCATTACAAAATGGGTTACTCCTGTGTTACTTTGCCATCAGTATGAAGGAAACAATCCCATACAATCTGCATTACTTTGCCATGGGCATGGGCCCTGGGCCCCTGGTACATCTTCACGAGAAGGCTGGAACAGTAACTAAATGACGCACTGTTAGGCGACATTATTGATAGACCATCTGCTGTGGCCGTCTATGGCCCAGTGGTTAGTGTGTGCTGGACTGCTGGGCGGGAGGTCGTGGGTTCGATCCCGCCTCTGAACATCTAATAATACAAGTTTTTTTCTTTCTTTAGAAACTAGCTTTTACACATACGGTCACCTTCACCCAGCTATTGGCGCCAGCTGTGAAATAACTAGCCATGAAAAAGCAATTTCTCAAACTTTGCCGTTCGGATCCGGCGTTAAACTGTAGGTCCCTTTCTCTTGTGCGAAAAATTTAAAGCACACACGCCAAGAGATTGAGAGAAGCTTGGCTTGGCCCCGTTGAGGAGCTGTATAGCCAGTTTTACCTTTACCATCTGCTGACTATATTAAGAGACTCAAGGCTCATCCAAGTCGGCTAGCAAAGCAACTACTTCGCAGTAGAACGATAAATGGTGTCAGAGCCAAAGGAAGACTTTTAAGAATCTTGCCTTGGCAACTTTCAAGACGACGTATCTGAACCTGCCAAAACTTCCACTGAACAAATGAAGCTTCATTTCATGAAATGAATAAAATGATGTCATTTCTTCCATACGAATTGTTACTTCATTTTGCCTTTCATTTCTATCATTCCCGAAAAAAAAGTAAAAAGTAGGCGTAATTTTGCTTAAAATATAAATAGGTAAAAATAAGTTGTGTATTTAGCTTTCTGCTGATAGGTTAGGGCTATGGCAATGCGTTCCGCCACGAGGAAAAATTTGCTTTTTTGTGTCACACTAAGAAACGGGGAACACTATGTTTTTTTCATGAGTCGGATATTCGGTCGTTCGTTTTTCTTTTTTTGCTAAATATTTCAAAAAGTCCACGTAAGTTTGAAAGTGCCGCATGTTATTTAAAACAAACAAAGCAGCTGTTTTTGTCAAAATGATGACAATTTGTCAATGGGAACGGCTTCATTTTTAGAAATGAAAATGATAAGAAATGAAGCCAGTGGAAATAGGCTATAACACTAATCATAAAAATAAATTGTAACGTACAAACTAAAAGCTTATTCAGTGCATCGTTAGTTGCTAATCAAAAGTGACAGAAAAATATGTGAAAATGATAAATGTAACTAAAAAAAATTGGTAAGTCTACTTAAGACGATCATAAGATTTATCCCATGTGTTCTTTGACCCAAAAATGACGTTCTTGGGTAAGCAATGCAACACTTGTGTACTTAATCTTGAGAGTCTAATATTACTTAATTAGTCTACTACTACAATTTAGACTACTTCAGGGCATCTTATTCAAAACAAACACATATACCATATAAACATTTTCTTCCTACCCTAGTTTAACACGATGTTTTACCCTTTTGGGCCACCATCACATTCAAAATACCAGATAAGCGAGAGACCTTGAAACAAAACAATTTACCAAAGTTTGCAGAATGCGCCACTTCTAGTTTAAAAACTCAACTTAGAATTTCTCCATTTGAATAGAAAGTTTAAACGTTTCCATTTAACTTTTAGTAAATGTTCTCAACACATATATGCGTTCTCTCAACGGAAGTGAAAACCAATCGGCTTAGATGACTATCAAAGTAGGCAAACTTTAGCTTACAAAACTTTTATTGTTTCCTCTACAAATCTGATGATCTTAGCTGCAAGATAAATTTTTAATTGGCATACTAACCCAAAATTATAGCTCAAATGGCGACCTTCCATTTAGCGATTAATGCATTTCGATTGCAGGAATTTTTTTAATTATAGTTGAAATTTGTTGTATTGTTTATACACGCATTGCTGCAGCTGCTGGTGCAGCTGAAATTGTAATAAATTTTTAACACAATTGCATAAACAATTGCAAAACTTGCACTCGAAACTGGCTTTTTGTTTACACTTGCTTACATTTCGGCCTGTGCATTTATAGCCATATAATTTAACAGCTTTATTGGGATATATACTATACATATATCTTTTTTTTGCACACAAACAACGCCCGCGCGTGAATCTTTCAACGGTGTGGGGCCCACGCGCCCACGTTGTTTCGCATGCGGAACACTCTCAGCAACTTCAATTGCTTCGAAAGTAAAATACAAGAGATACCGATACCGAGATACCGTGATACCGAACCGAACTGACACACACAGAGAGAGTGAGACAGAGGTGACGATCGAGTTGTGTGCGGCTGAAGTGTTCAGCACGTATTAATTTCTGTAGCGGCAGCAAAAGTATCCAAAAGATACATTCGTTTTGGTCGCGCACAAGCGCATATGTGGGCAACTTCGCTGGCAGCGGGAAGTAGCGTCGCGACGCAGTGAGATTAGCAGCCCAACGTGTTTGACAGCGCATTGTTGTTGTTGTTGTTGTTCTTGTTTACATTTACATTTCCCTTAAAAGCAGAGCACAGCAAAGATGACGATGATGATGATGATGATGATGATGGGTCATTGTCATAGACTTTAATGAAAAGCCAGAAATTTCTGTCTCAAGTAGCGTCTCGCCTGCTTATCTCAATTCCCACAGCTCAAACAGTCTCTTTTGACTTTCTATGCGTTTTATTTTCGCCAACATTGAGTGATTAGTTAAACGAAAGGAAATTGTCTGGATTTATTGTGTACGAGGGTTACTTTTTAGTATCTTTGAGACGATCTTTTTGAAGACTGAAACATCATTTGTCACATAACAACAACCTGAAGGTTGAGTTTGGTAAAAAGAAGTGTGTGTGCCCTAGTGCCTTTCACCTTTGATCGCAAAAAGTTCTGACTTAGTTTTTGCAAACACAACCCTCGTAGCTGTAAACCAGATTTTCTAGTTTCCGATTCTTCTGATTGTCCATCAAATTCCCACTAATTAATTAAAATACGCCCAAATAATGAAAACAGGTCAATTTTAAGTAAAAACTTTGATTTAAGCTCTTATTGACTTTGCGGTATGCGGTTTTGCTGTCTGACCAAAAATGGAATGCTTCCGGCTACACAAAATTTTGTGGCGGAAATTGAACTCAAAGATGATGATGCTTCTGCTGTTGGCTTTTGTGGGTGGAGAAAGAGAGCCTCTGGAATTCTTTTGTGATGTAAACTACTAACAATTTCTGGCTTTTATGTGCCGGCCCCTGTGGAGTTCATAAAACTGTCAGCTTTAACACCTACGTTTAAGCTGAACTTGAAAATTAATGTGTGCTCTGCGCTTTGGGTGGCCGCCAATCGAAACTGTTTGGTCTGGCCTAATGATGCCTAATTATATGTGGGTTACATTTTTGCTCTATAATTATAAAATCATTTTAATTGGATTCCCAGCCAAGGCGGCAGGTGCGAGCAAGGCCAAGAGCTTGGGCTTAGCTAAACTGCAGATGGCTTTCCGGGCATAAGATTCAATTATAACGGTTACCAAGTGCACTAATTGGAGCTGCAGGTGCCTGAAGCACTTCTCCTAAGCTGCATGCCAGCCTTTTATAAATAAGTGGCAATTTGTCTATGTTTCTCCGTCTTAGTGGCTTGCCTCGCATTTCATTAGCCGCCTCACGTGCAACAACAACGGAACGGAACGGAACTCACACCAAATGGTGGCACATACAACACGTATTCTTTTTTTTTTCCACTTTAAATTAATTGTGTGCCTATTGATAGGTCTCATCTTTGTTTTGGGGTTCAGATTTTGGTAATTTGGATTTTCCCTTCTGCATTTATATTTAGCTGCGCTGCCGCTCTTTCGGAAATGGGGTTTTGCGTGTCGCACGCCACACTTCGGCATGAAATATATTAAATTATTTTCTTTCTTCTTCTCTGCTGGATTTTCATAAAGTGTCAAAAACAGTTTGATAGAAACCGTGTTTGCCCTGGTCACAGGTTTAATGTTTTCGCCCAAGCAAATCAAGTGGAAAAATTATGCAAAATTATGTTCAAAAAAAAAAACTCAAGGCAAGGCAAAGAAAATGCCAATGGGGAAATTGGTTTAATAAAATATTCAAAAGCGCAAGAGAAAAGAGAACTGAAGCGCTTTTATATTGAATTTACTGTGATAGATTAGCCCTTGAGCTAAAAAAGCGTTTGGAGTTGAATGATGAAATATTAATTGTTTGGTTTCAATCATTGAGTCTATTCAGATGCTAGAAAGTAACCAGGTTTTGTTTTGAAAACTGTTAACTCGAAGGTGATTAATCAATAATCTCACTGAGTTCCTAAAAATGAAACTAATTTTCAAGCTTTAATCTAGAAAACTAAGTTTGTAGATTTTTTTAGTCGAGAAACGAACTGGACTTTAGTTTGAAAAGTTTGAAAAAAAGGAGAAAAAAAAAAGGCTTAAGAGTTGGTTAGGCCAAGGGAACAATAGAGGAAAGCTCGCTTGCATTGACCAAAGTTATAAGCACTTGCTGTTTGCATAATTTGTATAAAAAAAGGTTTTAAATGAGTTTATATTCCAAAATTCAAATTTTAGCGCTTAACAATATGGTTCCTTCATTTAAAATAAAATAGTCGAATTATTTTCCCAATCTCAGCAATACGTAGATGGAGCCATTACTTTGACCATTGTGGCGGTTCCAGTTCATCCAGCTCCAATCACAGATCCAGTTCATCTAACTAGTTCACACATCATTAACAACTATCGATAAACGGTACTGCCGCCTTTTGATGTATCTTACATCTCTAACTCACACTTATCTCTCTGCCATTCTGTAACATTCATTCTTACCGGCAGTATGCCCACTCTAATAAACCAAACTTAAGCATAATCTGTGTTTTAAACTAAATAGTTAACGTGGCGGAACCACGCCATTTACTTGCCACTTTGTTATATGGCAGCTGTTCGATACATTCATCCGATTTTGATCAAACTCGCCAAAACTGTGTTCACCAACCGGGAACGCTTTTGCGTAGAACCGGTATTTAGAAAAACTGAACAGAAAAAGAAAAAAAAGGAAGAGTATGTCAAAGGATAAATAACTAACTAATATCTTTAGAAGGTCGAATATCTATTCTGAGATCTTTTCGTAGGACAGGAGAAGGCTTATAGACTGGCAAGAATATTATTAAGGGTGAAATACTTTTGCATGGGAAAAGCAAGAGTTCTAAATTTTGTCTTAGATTCTGTTACCTCTACCAGGAAGCAAACCTGCCACAAGAAGAAGAAAAAAAGCTAGCTCAATCTCTTAATGTTAATACACAAGAAGATCTAAATCGTTAATGAAAACATAACGGATAATTCTTTGAACCCGATAAGTAAAGACGAGTTGGAAATATAAGGACTAATTTATATCATAAAGAAAATTATCGTTTGTTAATTGCATTGAAGCGTTTGATGGCGAAAAGCGTTTACCTAACACTAAATATTGGAATATTTATCAGGAAAATCAACTTAAGCCATTCCAGCCACACAAGTGTCAGTAGAACGAGCATTTCCCACACTGAAACTTTATTTATCAGACTTGAGAGGCAATATGGATGAAACCTTACTATGTGTTATATTATGACTAAATCTTAACTAAAATTCCATCATATTGAACTAAATTTTTGGTTCTTTAAACTTTATATATCTCCTGTTGTTTTGAAATGCAATCAATCGATTAAAAATATCTTCATTAAATAACACAGTCTTAAAGATATCGCTATGTAATCAAAGCTAATTTTGAGTTTGAAAAATGATTATTATATAATAACTAAAAACCTGACTAAACAACCTAAACCTAACCTAAATAATCTGACTAAGGGCCGATTTCTGTTTTCCCAGATAGCTGCTATGTGTCAGATAATCATCAATTGTCCCTGTTATTGTTAGTTTATGTGACAGATAACTCTATGTAGAAGATGTGAAATCGGCCCTAAATGTATCAAAAATACATTTCTTTTGTTTGTTTAATGAATACAGCGCAAACCGAACCGAACCGAAACCGCGGTTCAGTGAGCCCCAAAAACCATGTATTGAACCGAACCGGCGGTTTAAAAACTGTGCGAACCTCATCCTCAGCTCATTTCTGCTTGATTGGATGCGTGAACAAACAACTTTGCCGTATTTGGTGCGAAGAGCAGTCAAGAAGCAGGCATGAACTGCCAATGCTTCCCGAAAAATGCACTGTTTATGGGCCGATGGCATATACTTTTTTAAAGATGGCGAAGGCAGGAATGTTACTGTGAAAGGAGAGCGCTACCGTGCGATGCTTACAAACTTTTTTTGCCCAAAATGGAAAAACTGATCTTGGCTGACTAGTGGTTTCAAAAAGACGGTGCCACATACCACACAGCACGCCAAATAAAAGCCCAATTGAAAGGCGAGTTCGGTTAACAGTTTATTTATTTATTTCACGATTGGGGCCGGTAAATTGGCCCCCTAGATCGTGCGATATAACGCTTTTTTTGGTATGGCTATGTTAAGGCTCATGACTATAGCGACAAGTGCGCAATAGTTGACGAGCTGGAAGCCAATATGGAAGAATTTATTCGTAACATTCAGGCCTATATGTTGGAGAGAGTATGAAAAAATGGGACCAGGCGTATGAACTATTTGTAGCCTAATTCATAAAATTTTAAAGTTTTTATATGGTTGTTTGATATTAAGCAAATAAGAATTTTGTGGCTAATTGTTTTAATCTAGTACTGATTGAATGTTATTGTACATTTGCATGACAATTAATGTAAGGTCTATGTTAGATCAAGTAGTCTTTTAATATTTCCTATGCATTAAAAAAAATTTTTATCAATCCGCAACCTTGGCCATCGACAAGATTTATATGCAAAGTAAAATAGAAACCATTGGGCTACATAAAACCCTACTGGAGTTACACGTTTAAAAAAAAGCGATTAAGTTTGAAAAATTTGCTATAATTTGATGAAAATTTCTCTTCAAAGGCCAATTTAGGCGCTTTTGGGTTTGCTGATGAAAAAAAAAAAAATAAATTAAATATACATAAATTTTCATATTAATTTAAAATGACAATAAAAATTTTATTCAAATTTCAGTTTTATGTAATTGTGGGAAATAATTTCAATTCGCTTTAATTTTTTTTGGTCCACCTTGAAAAAAACTCTCACACGCAATCAATAATAATACAGTCGATCTTCTGTACAACGAACCTCCACACAACGAACTTTTCTATATACCAATTTATCAATGGACCACATTTTGGTGAGTTTTGCACTTCATATAACAAATTTTTACTAAACAAAGTGTTTTGGATAAAATTGAGATTCGTTGTATGGAAGTTCGACTGTAACTTACAAGACAGTTACAGTGGGAGCAATACGTTAAAAACAATAAACTTTTAATTATCTGTCAATGTAGCTATTTAATTTTGTTGCATTTGAATTAATTTCCTGTAACAAAAGGGCACAGCATATTGATCATTTCAGTTTTTGATTGACTTAAATGCAAATATAACGTTTGATTTAATTAAATTTCGTCTGCAATAGCTGTGATGCGACCCACGACTTATGCTAGGCATTCATAGCGGTACTTGTGATAAGCGAGATAAGAATTACAGAATATTAACTTATTCTTTAAAACTGCAGCCTACAATAATCAATTAGCATTCAAACAACAAAGGTGTCAGTACGAATTTCCGCAGCATTTATCTTTCGAAAATATATTTTATTATGGACTCATCGGCAATGTCAATTGATTCCTCCAATTTGGAGAGCTCAGTAATGAGTGGTCAAATTTTGATCCACATTACGATATTACCGCTTTGGCTTGCCAAGATCAGGGCTTAATTTGCCAAGTAATCCAGATGTTTTAAAATGCATATTCTTTTTGAGCGAGCATGAGAAGGAAAAAAACTCTGGAAAAAGAATTACATTCAATTTTTTCTGAAATTGTAGCAGAAAAATTGTTCGAATTTGAGACTTAACATTGCAATTATTCACAAAAGAAGTGTCGTTAGAAACTGAAATGTTTCCTAAACACTTATCAAAATGTGTCAAAATAAGTCTAAGCGTGACATTTTGGGCAACTTCTGGCAAGTTTGAAATGACGGTTTTATATTGCCAAATGTCGTTGCATAAAACAGTTCCATGCTACTGTAACTGACCTGCACAACACTCGCCCACTACCCCAGACCCAACATATAAAACCATCTGAAAGCGAGTTTGACATGTCAAACAGAACAGATATTTTTGCCGAAACAATCTCTGTATAATAAAAGGTATGATGCTTTGAATTTTGCTAAGGATGTGCGATAGATTCGGCATTTCCGACAGAGTGGCTTCGTGTTTGGCTACGGCTCTTTTCAGGAGACATTGGTTTCAAAGATGATCGTGGTGACTTCATTATCATGGATAAGTCTAAAGTTAAAAGAAAAAAAATGAAGTGTAGAGAATCTGTTCGTCGAAATCAATGCAATGATTGCAATATTCAATCATTCGCTTTTGATGGTAAGAAAAAATAATTCGTATGTTATAGAGAAAAAATGAAAGCCATCATCCCAACATGGGTAAAAGAATCCCACATAGTAGTTTTACAAGAACCAGAAAGCAAACATAAAGCCATTAAAAGTTGACGCTGAAGATGCTTTTACAAAGCAAAACTGAAATATCTTTGACTTTTTAAATAAAAGAATATTTCTCTCGCTAATCTTATTGGCATTTGCTGCGATGGGGAAGTTACCAACACTGGCACCGAAAATGGTATTTTACGAAGATGCGAATTATCGCTGGGTAGACCGTTGCATTGGTTTGTTTGTTTGCCGCATTTTAATGAATTACCGCTTCCGTCATTTGTTTACTGCATTGGACAAGTCATCTACGAGTGGACCACGAACTGCTAGTGGAAGTATTATGAAGTTAATAGAAGATTGTGAACAATTCAGGTTGTACCTGATTTTAAATCTATTTTGTTGAAAATATGCCTCCATTAGAACCTGATAAATGAGCAAGCTCTTTCGACCGACGTAAATATTTAAATGAATAGCAAAAAGCAATTTGCATGGTTGTTGTTTAGGACGATTTGGCCAGCTTAAACCAGGCAAATTTGTCACCTACGTTGGTTAACAAAGCTAGTCGTCTTTACGAGCTTACGTGACGACAAATTCACCGT